>JALIZH010007614.1:0-16934 GCA_030522465.1 Rhipicephalus appendiculatus
GCCTTTCACAGGATGATAGGCTGGAGGCCCGACAGGCGATCTGAAGATCGTCAACGTATACGGGAGTGCATGACTGTGGGAGGTATGACCTTGTTGATGGAGTTCATTTTGACTATGAAGAGTGTTGTACTCAAAATGCAACCTTGTGGCACGCCATTTTCTTGGACAAATACTCGAGAGAGTACTGTGCCGAGACGTACTTGAAATGTTCTGTTAGAGAGGGAATCACATAAGCAGTTTAGCATTCTTCCACGAATCCCCATGTCTGCAAGGTCTCTAAGAATCCCGCATCGCCACGTCGTGTCATATGCCTTCTCTAAGTCGAAGAAAACTGCGAGACAGTACTGTTTGTGTAGAAATGTATCTCGTATTTCGTGTTCCAGTCTAACGAGATGGTCAGTGGTAGAACAGCCTTTTTTGTATCCACACTGGTGTGAGTCTATAAGCTGTGTTGATGTAAGAATGAAGGTGAGTCTTATGTTTATAATGCTCTCGTATGTTTTTGCCAGACAACTTGTTAATGCAATCGGCCTGTAGTTGCTCGGGGATGTTGGGGGTTTACCAGGTTTTAAGAGAGGTATGACTATCGCATTTTTCCAGTCTTCAGGCATTATGCCGGATTCCCATATTTTGTTGAAGAATTGGAGAAGAGCCTCCGCCGATGCTTGGGACAGGTGCGCCAACATTGTGTAGTGTACCCGGTCAGGCCCTGTTGCCGTTTTTTTACCGGCGGAAAGTACCCTATTTAATTCGTGTAGTGTGAGAGGATGGTTGTAACATTCATCTGAGGCGCTAGCAGTGGGGAGTTTTTGTTTTTCAGCCGTTTCTTTGTACTTAAGGAATTCATCGGTGTAATTCGCTGAGCATGATACATCGTAAAAGTGTTCGCCTAAAAGGTTGGCCTGGTCTTCTAGTGTTGTTTGTGTGTCTGGACTTGTAAGCAGTGGTATTGTGTATGATGAGTATTCTCCTCTGAACTTCCTCACCTGATCCCAGATATGTTTAGATGTGGCTGAACTATTAATGGATGATATGTATTTGTGCCAAGAACTCTTTTTCTGCCTGCCTTCGGATGTATCGTGCTTTGGCTTTTGCCTGTTTAAAACTTATGAGGTTGCTATAAGTCGGGTACCTTCGTAGGGTTCCCCATGCCTTGTTTTGCTGTTTTTTGGCTTCGGTGCACTCATCTGTCCACCAAGGATTTAACTTTTTGCGCACAATGCCAGATGATTGGGGTATCGCCTTTTCCGCCGCTGAGATGATAGCGTCAATGAACTTTCTATTAAGTTCCTGAACAGAAAGTTCGGGTGAGAAAATGTGCTCGAGCTTTGCGTGATGCGTAAAAAAGCCTGCCAGTTTGCGAGTTGCAATTTTCACCGGCGTGGCTTGGTGGCGAGTGTTTGATACGATGGCATGAGTTTGATGATGGCGGGTTGGTGGTCGCTACCATATGATTTTCCAAGGACTTCCCATTTAAAATCGGTGAACCGACTTGGTGAGCAGAGAGCGAGATCTAAACAACTAAAAGTGCGTGATGTTGGCGAAAAATATGTAAAAGCACCCGAGTTTAAAAGGCAGATATCGTTTGATAAAACGAAATCTTCAACGATCTGCCCTCTTGCATCAGTTTTGTCGCTACCCCCAAAGGGTAGAATGAGCATTAAAATCCCCCAACTAAAATAAATGGTTTTGGTAACTGTTCCACTAGATTTTCTAAGTTTTTAGTGGTGAAAAGGGTGTGTGCGGTGGAATATACAGCGAGCAGATGGTGATGGTTTTGTATGATAGAATGGTGACGGCTACGGCCTCGAAAGATGTGTTTATTCGAACATCTCGCGTGGGAATGCTGCCCTGCACAACTATGGCTACTCCTCCCGAAAGACGGTTGCAATGTTCGCGGTCCTTTCGGGCAACTGTAAAGCCCTTTAGGAAATGGTCATGTTTTGCACCAAGATTTGTCTCTTGGAGGCAAAAAAGCCACTGGTGAGAACTTGTTGATGATGTCCTTTATGTCACCTAAATTATGAATTAAACCTCTACAATTCCAATGTACGATAAAAGCCATGATGAAGTAAAATTAAGCAAATGTACTTGTGGGGATTGTTCGGATAAAACTAAGTATGATAGGTGACATTATTAAGAACTGAGACTACAGACGAATGCGATAACCATTTTGGTTATCGCTTGCTTTTCATGGTTATTGGTACCTTTTCCTGTTTGGCGCGCTCCAGGGAGCGCTTGTCCTTCGGTGTCGTTGACACCGAGGTCTTCGGATCGACCTCCATCGCCTTGCCAGAGGCGCTGGAAGATCGAGAGCTCGGCGCTGAGACGCGAGTCTCAGGCCTTGGCGTTCGATTCATTTTAGGGCCCAGCGAGACCGGAGTCGGCGGGCTCCCTTTGAGATGGATGGAGCAGCAGACGCTGCTTCCATCACGGGGGCGGAAGGAGTCACAACGGGACCACTTTGTGCGGACCCGGAGGGCGTTTCAAGCCTTTGTGACGCTGCCCCCGACTGCGTCACATCGGCGTAACTTCTCTGGAAAAGGTGAGATAACCGTTTCCGCGCTTCGTAGAAGGAGATCTTTTCTGTGATTGTTAACGCGATGATTTCCTTTTCATTCTTCCATGATGGGCATGAACGGGAGTACGCTGCGTGATCTCCCCTTACAGTTGACGCAAAATGGCGATGATGTGCAATTTTCGGAAGTGTGGTCGTTGGCGCTGCATTTGGCGCATGTTTCTTTTCCTCTGCATGTGTGGGATGCGTGACCGAATCTTTGGCATTTAAAACAGCGTCTAGGGTTGGGGATGTACGGCCTGACATTGATTTTCACATACCCAGCCACAAGAGAGGTGGGCATTTCACTTGTCCCAAAGGTAAGAATGACATGTTTGGTGGGGATTTCCTGGTCGTTGCGGCGGATGACTATTCTCTGAACTTTTATTACTCCTTGGTCTTGAAAACCCTCAAGGAGCTCTTCATCACTTAGGTTTAAGAAGTCGTCTTCAGATATTACTCCCCTGCTGGTATTCAGGGACCTGTGGACAGAAATTGTAATTGTTGCTTCACCAATACTGTTTAGTTCCAGTAGCTTCTGCACTTGTTCTTTTTCGGTTAGTTCGAGTAGGATGTCACCGCTCGACATTTTTGAGGCTTTCTATGTTGGTCCAATTTTTTCTTTGATGCATTTGGCGACCAGAAATGGGGGACAGCTTTCTTGCGGGTGTGTTTGCACTGTGGATGACATGGTACTTTGGGGATCCTACTATAGTCTGTGTGGAGAAATGGAAAGTTTCTTCGGTGCGGCCTCTTTTGCGAGACCGATCAATGATGGCGGATGCTTGAGAAGCCATAAAAAAATTAGTGTGTTCGGCAACAGCGCCGACCGCCCACCACGGAGCCCAACAAGGGGACGCGGCTGGACTTGTGAGCAAGCCTGCACGACGCCAGCCGTACGCTGTCGCTATAACCAAATATATATACCCAAGACTGGATATGATACACATGGTTAACCCTCGCCGCCAGGAAAACTAGGGAAGTAAACGGAAGCGAGGAGAAGACAGAAAAGATTGAAAGGGAGAGAAAGACGAAGATGTAGGGAGAGAAGGAGACAGGAAAAGGCGACTGCCGATTTCCCCTGGGTGGGTCAGCCCAGGGGTGCCGTCTACGTGAAGCACGGGCCAAAGGGGTGTGTTGCCTCCGCCGGGGGGGGCCTTAAAGGTCCAATCACCCGGCGTCGGCTCAACCCCCAGGATCCCCTTTTCCCGGACACGGCGAAGCCACGCACGGCTAGGCGTGGGAGGGAGTCGAAACCCCCCGTTAGCTCGGGTCCGTGGTGTCGCCACACACCAAACGCCTGCTCGCGCAGACGCCCCTGCGGGGAGCCCCAGTGAAGTGCATTTTCGCATGTTTCAGAGCTGTGTTCAGTAGACCCGCATTTTGGACATGTGGGCTGGCCTCGACATGTCTGGGAACCATGACCGTACCTTTGGCACTGGAAGCATCGTCGGGGATTTGGAATGTATGGGCGGACACGGAGCTTTGTGTATCTTGTTACAAGTGTGTCTGGAAGAACGCTGGAGCCAAAAGTAATGATTATATGTTTTGTTGGAATATCCTTGCCATCTCGCCTGATTTTAATTCTCTGGACATTGACAACATTCTCATGTTTCCAGCCGTCAAGAAGTTCAGCATCGGTCAGGTCGACTAAGTCGTCCTCCGATACAACACCTCGGACAGTGTTCATTGAACGATGTGCAGACACAGTAATGGGGACATCACCAAAGGTCTTTAGGCTGGACAGTTTTGAAAATTGTTCTTTGTCTCGGACTTCAATGAGGAGATCTCCACTAGCCATTTTTGTGGCTTTGTAGCCTGGTCCAAGTGTGTCTATTAGGCATCTTGAAACAAGGAATGGGGATAATTTTCTGACTGGCTTTGCGGGTGTGTCACTGTGGATCACATGGTAGCGGGGGAAATTGTCTTTACTCGGTTCAAAAAGTTGGAGGTTTCCATCGGTGCGCACCCTTTTCAGGGAACGATCATTGAGTAGTGGGGGGAAAGTTTTTACCCTTATAATATGGATTACGTTCGGCAGCGGTGGCAGCCACCCACCACCGAGCCCAACAAGGGGACGCTGCAAGACATGAAGAGAAGGCCTGCATACGCCAGCTGTGCACCGCCACTATAACCAGATGTGAGGCATCCCAAGGTGGGGTGGAACACACAAGGTTAACCCTTGCCGCCAAGAAAAATAGAAGTAACTAGAAGAGAGGAGAAGACAGGAAAGATAAAAAGTGAGAGAGAAAGACGAAGATGTAGGGAGAGAGAGATAGGAAAAGGCGACTGCCGATTTCCCCTGGATGGGTCAGCCCAGGGGTGCCGTCTACGTGAAGCTGGGGCCAAAGGGGTGTGTTGCCTCTGCCGGGGGGGGCCTTAAAGGTCCAATCACCCGGCGTCGGCTCAACCCCCCAGGATCCCCTTTTCCCCGGACACGGCGAAGCCACGCACGGCTAAGCGTGGGAGGAGGTCGAGACCCCCCCCCGTTAGCTCGGGTCCGTGGTGTCGCCACACACCAAACGCCCGCTTGCGCAGACGCCCCTGCGGGGTCTGGCATCGTACCAGTTTCCCATATTTTGTTAAAAAATCGGAGCAGTACCTCTGTCGATGCTTGGGATAGATGGGCCAGCATTGTGTAGTGTACACGGTCAGGACCTGTTGCCGTTTTTTTACCGGCCGAGAGTACTCTGTTTAATTCGTGAAGTGTGAGTGGCTGGTTATAATATTCATTTGAAGCACTCGTAGTGGGCAGGCTCTGTTTTTAAGCGGATTCTTTGTATTTAAGGAAAGCGTTTGTGTAATTCGCTGATGATGATACATTATAGAAATGTTCACCTAATAGGTTGGGCTGGTCTTCTAGTGTTGTTTGTGTGCCTGGGTTTGTAAACAGTGGTATTGCGTATGATAAGTACTCTCCTCTAAACTTCCTCACCTGATCCCAGATATGTTTGGATGTCGCAGAACTATTAATGGATGATATATATTTTTGCCATGAGCTCTTTTCCGCTTGCCTTCGAATGAATCGCGCTTTGGCTTTTGACTGCTTAAAGCTTACTAGGTTGCTGTATGTAGGGTACCTTCGTAAGGTTCCCCAGGCCTTCTTTTGCTGTTTTTTAGCTTCGGTGCATTCTTTGGTCCACCAAGGATTTAATTTTTTACGCACAACACCGGACGATTGCGGTATCGCTTTTTCTGCTGCTGAAATTATAACCTGCGTTAACATTTCGTTAAGCTCCTCAACGGTAAGTTCCGGTGAGAACACGGCTTCAAGCTTTGCGTTCTCAGTAAAAAGTGGCCAGTTCGCGAGTTGCAATTTCCATCGTCGTGGTTTGGTCGCAAATGTTTCGTAGGACGGTATGAGTTTGATTATGGCGGGCTGATGGTCACTGCCATATGATGTGTCGAGGACTTCCCATTTAAGGTCGCTAAAAAGACTTGGTGAACATGAAGCGAGATCTAAACAGCTAAAAGTGCGTGAGGTTGGCGAAAAATACGTAAAAGCACCTGAGTTTAAAAGGCAGATATCATTTGATAAAACAAAATCTTCAACTGTCTGTCCTCTTCGATCAGTTTTGTCGCTACCCCAAAGAGTAGAGTGGGCATTAAAATCTCCAACTAAAATAAATGGGCTTGGTAATTGTTCCGCTAGATCTTCTAGTTGTTTAGCAGTAATTTGCGTGTGGGGTGGAATATAAAGTGAACAGATGGTGATCGTTTTATGAGATAAAATGGTGATGGCTACGGCCTCGAGAGGTGTGTTGAGCTTTACTTCACGAGCAGGAGTGCCGCCCTGTACGGCAATAGCTACTCCTCCCGAGAGGCGGCTACAGCATTCACGGTCCTTTCGGGCAACTGTAAACCCCTTGAGGACTTGTTTATGTTTTGCTCCTAGGTTAGTTTCTTGAAGACAGAATGCTATTGGTGATACCTTGTTTATGATGTCCTTTATGTCACCTAAATTATGTAGTAGTCCTCTGTAATTCCAGTGTACGATAAAAGCCATTGTAAGGTAAAAGTGAGCAAATTACAGACGTAAAATATTTCGTTATTTAAAAAATGCTAGGTGACATGCTAAATAATTAAACTTGATACAAGAACGATAACCAACTTAGGTTATCGTTTTTTGCTAAACAAAGTGATAGGGATCTTGTCTTTTTTGTTGCGCTCCTGAGAATGCTTGTCCTTCGGTGTCGTTGACAGCGAGGTTTTTCGCGTCGACCTCCATTGCCTTCTCAGAGGCGCTGGAGGATCGAGAGCGTGGCACTGAGACCTGAGTCTCTGGCCTTGGGGTTCTGTTGATTTTAGGGCCCAGCGGGACCGGAGTCTGCTGGCCCTTTGAGGTGGACGGAGTAGCAGAAGCTGCTACCGTCAAGGGGGCGGGAGAAGTCACTACCGGACCACTGTGTGTGGAACCGGAGGACGTCTGAGGCCTCTGTGACGCTGCCCCCGCCTGCGTCACATCGGCATAGCTTCGCCTAGAAAGGTGAGAGAGTCGCTTTCGTGTTTCGAAGAAGGAGATTTTTTCTTTTACAGTTAGGGGCGATGATTTCTTTTTCTTTTTTTCCAGCATGGGCAGGAGCGCGAATATGCTGATGTTCTCCGTTGCAGTTTATACAGTGTGGTGTATATGTGCAGTTTTCAGCGGAATGGTCGTTGGCGCTGCATTTTTCGCACGTTTCTTTGCCTCTGCATGAGTGTGAAGCGTGTCCGAATCTCTGGCACTTGAAGCATCGTCTGGGGTTCGGTATATATGGTCTGACATTTACTTTGAGGTAGCCTGCATCGAGTGATGTAGGCATTTCACTTGTTCCGAATGTGAGGATTATGTGTTTTGTTGGAATTTATTGATCATTTCTGCGGATTGTTAGTTAGTTATATTGGGTTTAATGGCGCAAGGGCAACTCAGGCCAAGCAGCGCCAAACGCAAGGTGTCCTATAATAACCAGTAATTCTAAAGTTTATCTAAAAAGCCGCTTTCTTTCAAAAAATTGATAACATTACACAGGGGAACAAGTGGATCCTCTCCTAGAATTAGCCTCGGGTGCATAGGTATTCGACGCTTGTAAAAAACTCCAAAATGTTTTCGCCTCTCTGTTTCAGTGTGTGGGCATGTGATGAGGATATGCATAACTGTTAATGGTTGTATGCATTTTTCACATTGTGGCATGTCTTCCTTTTTCAGCAAAAAGTTGTGGGTGAGGTGAGTGTGCCCAATGCGGAGTCGGCAAAGGATAACCTCAATGAAGCGTTCCTTATGATGGCACGACTTCCATTCTCCCACTATGGGTTTGACCAGATGCAGTTTATTACTCGTGCAGGAGTCCCACTGTTGCTGCCATTTTAATGATAATGCTATGCGAATAGTGCGGAGGCTGTCCTTAATGGGAATATTTATTTGCTTAACAGATGTCTGAGCTGCTAGGGACGCATATTCGTCCGCCTTTTCATTGCCTGGAATGCCTATGTGGCTTGGTACCCAGCAGAAACGAATGGTCACTACCTCGCTGTTTAAAACGATCATGTTCAATATATCACCGAGTAACGGTTCGCACTCAGATTTTAGATGTAGCGCTTTTAGTGAACTTAGTGAATCGGTGTATATGATCGCTTGTTTGTATTTGTCGGTGATGACTTTTCGTACTGCTTCCCATAAGGCATACAGTTCAGCGCTGAAAATGGACATGAACTCAGGTATTCTAACACTGACAGCGCTTTCCTCTGTCACAATCCCAATGCCTACATGGTGTTTTGTTTTCGAGCTGTCTGTTTATATTTCGGTATAACCTTTGTATTTGTCCTGAAGTGCACGGAATTCCTGAATTATGTGTTCTTGTGGTGTGTTGTGTTTCTTAAGATTGGTAAGTGAAAAGTCACACAGCTGCGTCAGATCAGTCCATGGCGGCAGTCTCGGCGGTTTCATGGCGACATTAAGTGACATTCTCTGTACTTTCGTTACGTTTTGTTCCTGAAAGCCTTCCAGGAGTTCCTCATCACTGAGTCCAAGAAAATCTTCCTCGGATATCACTCCTCTGCTTGTGTTAAGCGACCTGTGGGCTGAAATAGTTATGTTTGTGTCACCAATAGTGGGAAGTTCTTCCAACTTTTGTACTTGATTTTTGTCTTTTAGTTCTAGGAGGAGATCCCCGCTAGACATTTTCGAGGCTTTGTAGTTTGAACCGATTTTATCTTTTGAGGCACCTGGCCACTAGAAATGGAGACAGTTTTCTCATGGGAGTCGTTTCACTATGGATCACGTGGTATTTGGGGGAATCTTGGTGCACTGATTTGTAAGGAGAATTCAAAGGTTGCTTCGGTGCGGTTCCTCTTCTGAGACCGATCAAAAACAAAAAAAGCTTGGGATGCCATAAGAAAAATTATATATGTTCGGCAACAGCGCCGACCGCCCACCAGGGAGCCCTACAAGGGGGGCGCGACAAAACTTTGAAGAAAGTCTGTACGACGCCAGTCGTACGCCGCCACTATAACCCAATATGGTTTCCCCCAAGGTTGGATTACCACACAAGGTTAACCCTCGCCGCCAGGAAAAATAGAAG
The DNA here is from genome assembly GCA_030522465.1 of Rhipicephalus appendiculatus. Lineage (NCBI taxonomy): Eukaryota > Metazoa > Arthropoda > Arachnida > Ixodida > Ixodidae > Rhipicephalus > Rhipicephalus appendiculatus. The sequence goes on from JALIZH010007614.1 coordinate 9,115, forward strand.
TAAATGAAAAGAGTAGAAGACAGGAAAGATTGAAAGTGAGAGGGAAAGACGAAGATGTGAGGGGAGAGAGAGACAGGAAAAGGCGACTGCCGATTTCCCCTGGGTGGGGTCAGCCCAGGGGTGCCGTCTATGTGAAGCACGGGCCAAAGGGGTGTGTTGCCTCCGCCGGGGGGCCTTAAAGGTCCAATCACCCGGCGTCGGCTCAACCCCCCAGGATCCCCTTTTCCCCGAACACGGCTCAGCCACGCACGGCTAAGCGTGGGAGGAGGTCGAAACCCCCCCCCGTTAGCTCGGGTCCGTGGTGTCGCCACACACCAAACGCCTGCTTGCGCAGACGCCCTTGCGGGGGGTGCGTGCATTATGTCAGCACAATCAAAGAACACTTTTTATTTATATCTGAACTTCAGGTGTACGCTTGCGTTAATAGGCTTGGTGGCTGCAGTGCCACAGAGCTTTGTGAAATAAGAATGTTGCATTATTTATTTGTGTGTTTATTTATGTAAGCATTTCAACTGAAAAGAGGGAGGGGGCACCTTCCTCGCAGCTTTAACCTTTTCATGCTGCTTGGCCATATAAGGAGAGCGGAGTGGTTATTGTTGCCAATGGTGCTATCTTCTGCAGCCTATAAGGAGGCGCGGCCTAGTGCTACAAGAACCGATGATGAGGTTAGGAAGGGCCTTACGAGGCATTTTCCCGGGAAAAGCAGCTGAAGAAGACAACATTACAGCCAATCTGATGATAGATGAAGATACTTGAGTTTAATCAATAACCTTTACTAAGGAAAGGGCGTTGGCAACAGGGTTCGCAGTGATGAAGATACGCCCATTACCTGCATTACGTATCTCCATGCGTTCTCTGACCGTATGAAAAAGATGCGAAGCCGTTGGTGTTAAGGTTTTTTTTTTTCTTGTAGGAATACGTTGGGTCGCGTCTGCGCAATAGTGGATAGTGTAGTTGAAGATAAAGGAAAAAGTGGAGCGACTGTGAAGTTAACCACCGGGATGGGATGGTGGAATGTGGAAAGGGCATTGAGTACCTTATTCCCTTGTCTTGCGGAAAGTGCTACATCGGCCAAACCGGGAGGTGTCTGAACAATCATTTAATGGACCACAGGGCATCACTGAAAGCTCAGCTTTCATCGAATTAGTGCTTGCATCGTAAAAATTGCAAATGTCACCCATTATTGCATCAAACAAAGGTGTAATCCGGCATAAAGACAGGACAGCGCGAGAAGTTGCCGAGGCGTTTTTCATCCACAAGTATGCTGATATGTGCGTTGCTAGGCCATCGGTTACGTTGCACAAACTGGAGATTGATTACCTAGCTGCCGACCTCTAATCGCTCACGTGGTTTTCTTTCTTTCTTGTTCTTTGTATGTGTGTTTTTTCGAATAAACTTTCAGTTGCTAGTCTGCGCTTGTGCGTGTGTGTCTTCCTTGTGCCAGTTTTTTCGCGCAGTTCTTTGTAGTCATCGATTACCAACTCGCCCAGCGATCCATTGTTCTAAACAATGTTCTAAGTGGCATTGTGTGTCACATCGTTCATCACGAAGTGCACATCCTACAAGTAAAAGTTGGTTTAGTAATCTGAAGTTTTAGAAACTTTCAGAACACAGAACTGTATGTAATGGGCAAATGTGTACAGCTTGGATTTGTTTCGTGTGACTTCAGATAGGATAAGCATATCAGTCACATTGCAAGTAAGCCTTCTCAGTGCTGAAGATTCTCCCATCTCTGGTTCTACAATCTATATTATTTGTGTACGCATCAAGTATGCTGTGGCAAACACATGGCGTACTGAATATACAACGTGTTTGTGGCGGATTCACAAAAAAAAAAGAACAATAAACAACTGGACTAACGAGCCACCCAGCTAAATCTTGTCTACCGGTAATTTCTGTCTCGGAATAAGTAATTACTGGCTTGGAGCCCCACACAGTTGAGCAATGCACTAATATGCAAAAGAAAAAAGAAGCGGCGAAGATAAACCATTCATTATTTTTTTTTTCAGTATTCTTGTCGGGGCTCGCCTAGAGCCAGCGATCTACCTCACATAATACCAAAGAATGAAATATATTACGCCCTGAAACTGCAACAGAAGAAAAAAGAGCAAGCTCTTCTCATAGAGAACTTTTTTACCATTTTCATTTCGTTTGCAACTTGCTGAATATCAGCTACTCCCCTTATGTGGAAGACAGCATGGCTCACCCATCATTGTCATTGATGCTTTGATTGGTTTCACTGTTACCTAAACTGGGGTGTAAATAAGTTGGCTAACCAGTTAATAGCTCAGACAAGATGGACACGAAGTGGACGATGCGCAGCCAGCGCTGCTCAAGCCTTGGTTTAATGTGGGAAAAACACTTGGGTTAGAGTTAAATACGCTTGATTTCGCTACGGTTTGTGGCGGCAGCCAAGCCAAGCCAAGCCGCCAGGCACCGCCACCCTCCGCTGCTCTCCGGAACCTGCAGAGAACCTGAATAAAACCAGTTGATGTTTGGGATCCACGCCGCGCGGTCGTGTCTGCTTCTCCCGCGCGTACACGCGTCCCAACAGTGGTGACCCGGACGAGGCTTACCGCCTTTTTCAAGCGATCGACGCCATGGAGACTCCCACTGACGCACCGGCCATCTCCGCCGTCGACATCAGGCTCCCGCCGTTTTGGACAGTGGACCCGCAGCTGTGGTTCCTGCAGGTGGAGTCTCAATTCACCGCTCGTCGTATTGCCGCTGAGCTAACAAAGTACCACCACGTGGTCGCCAGCCTCCCACCGGCAATAGCGAGCGAGATACGCGATCTGCTGGTCGCTCCACCTGCAGAGAACGCGTACACAGCGCTCAGAGAGCTGCTCATCAGCCGCCTCACGCCGTCGGAGCCTCAGCGACTGCAGCAGCTACTGCACGACACCGAGCTCGGGGACCGGACGCCCAGCCAATTGTTGCGCCACATGAGGCAGCTGTTGCACACGGCCGGCGCAGCCACCACCGATGCCGACAGCAGACTGCTTCGCGAGCTGTTCCTACAGCGACTTCCGGTCAACGTGCGCATGGTCCTCGCCTCGGCTGCCGACAAACGCCTGTCTCAACTCGCCGAGCTCGCGGACTCGGTGCTGGCGGTCGCTCCGCCGTCCGCCGCGGCGCTACAGCCAGACATCGCCGGCGGCGCGCCCACGACCACGCTGCATGACATCCGGGAGCAGATATCCCGCCTCGCCGATACCGTCGCAGCGATGCAGGGCCGCAGCACTCCCGAGGAGCGCCAGCGCCCAGCAGTGCAACAGAGAATCTGCTGGTATCACAGGAAGCATGGCAATGCTGCTCGCAAATGCATTCCTCCGTGCGACTATGCGGGAAACGGGAGCGGCCGGCACTGCGGACGACCAGTGTCGCAGAGGCCCCCGAACGTCGTCCATCAGTATTTTTCCTCACCGACCGCGACAGTGGCCTTCGATTCCTCGAAACGAAAAAAAACAGCGCGAAACACGGGACAGTGAAAGATACGGACCAAGCGCTGATGGTCCAGGCGCTTGGTCCGTATCTTTCACTGTCCCGTGTTTCGCGCTGTTTTTTCGTTTCGTTGATCATGTACCAACCGGCCCAAATCAGCACCTTAGTTCGATTCCTCGTGGACACCGGCGCTGAGGTGAGCGTGCTGCCGGTTGGGTCCACCGATCGCCGTGTCCCCAGTGCGTCCCCGCTTCAGGCGGTCAACAACACAACCATCGCCACCTACGGGACATCGCTCGCTGCCACTCGATTTAGGCTTGAACAGAACGTTCCGGTGGATTTTCATCGTGGCAGCAGTGAAGTTCGCCATCTTGGGTGCGGACTTTCTTCGGCATTTCGGCCTTCTCGTCGACGTGCGCAACCGCCGCCTTCACGATCCCGTGTCGCAGGCAACTGTGCAAGGCAATCCCTCGCACCACCCTCCGCTGAGCCCCACTCTGCTCGGGCCGTCCGGTGCAGAACGTTTTACTCGCATTCTGCAGGATTTTCCCGAGTTGACGAGGCAGCCGCCAGCCAGCGCCGCGGTGAAGCACGAGGTACGCCATTACATCGCCACCAGCGGCCCACCCGTGCACGCGCGGCCTCGCCGTTTGCCTCCAGAGAAGTTGAAGGTCGCACGACAGGAATTTGAACACATGATGGAGCTAGGGATCATCAGACCCTCGTCGAGCGCCTGGGCATCTCCACTTCATATGGTGCCAAAGTCAACGCCGGGAGACTGGCGACCATGCGGGGACTATAGGGCGCTGAACCAGGTAACGACTCCAGACAGATACCCGGTACCGCACATACACGATGTCACGACGAGGCTTCACGGTGCCACTATCTTCTCGAAGATCGACCTGGTGCGGGCATACCATCAGATTCCCGTTGCCCCGGAGGGCGTCCCGAAGACCGCCATCGCAACGCCTTTCGGACTTTTCGAATTCCTCCGAATGCCATTCGGACTCCGAAACGCGGGTCAGACATTCCAGCGGTTCATGGACGGTGCTATACGCGGCCTCAGCTTCTGCCACGCCTATCTTGACGACTTGCTAGTCGCCAGCAGCACTCCCGGAAGAGCACGTGAATCATCTGCGCATCGTCTTCCAGCGCTTAGTGGAACATGGCGTGGTCGTGAACATGGCCAAATGCGAGCTTGGTGTGCGACAACTCTCGTTTCTTGGACACGTCATCTCCGCCTCAGGGAGTTCTTCCTCAACCCAACAAGGTTGAAGCCGTGCAAGGATTTCCGCAGCCGACCGCCAAGCGCCAGCTTCGGGAATTTCTGGGTTTGGTAAACTTCTACCGCCGTTTCATTCCCCGCTGCGCCCAGATCCTTCAACCTCTTCACGACCTGCTGGCCACTTCACGAAATGGCTCGGACACCCTCTCCTGGTCTCAAGAAGCAAAAGAAGCCTTCTGCGAGGTCAAGGACGCTTTGGCAAACGCCGCACTGCTTGAATATCCCAGGTCCGGTGTCCCGCAGAGCGTAATGGTGGATGCCTCCGATACAGCCGTTGGGGCTGTATTACAGCAGCTCGTTGGGGGAATCTGGCGCCCGATTTCCTTCTTTTCGAGGAAGCTAACACCTACCGAGCGCCGCTACAGCACCTTCGGGAGAGAACTGCTGGCCGTGTACGCTGCCATACGACATTTTCGCCATTTCCTGGAAGGTGTAGAGTTTTTCGTCCTCACCGACCACAAGCCGCTTACTTATGCATTGCGCTCGCTAAGCTCCGACGGTGGAACGCACACAGCACGTGAACGGCGCCAAATGTCCTATGTATCAGAGTTCACGACTGATATCCGCCACGTCAAAGGCGGCGACAACGAGGTAGCGGACGCCATCTCACGGAATCCTGTGAACGCCATCATGCCCACACTACATGTTGATCTTCCCGCTTTGGCAGCCGCTCAACGTGAAGATGACGAACTGAAACACTTGTTGACCGCGACCACTGCCCTGAATCTTGAGTGGATCCCAGTTCCCGGATCCGAGGACAAGGTTTGCTGTGACATAAGCGTCAGTAGAACTCGCCCGTTCGTGCCCGCGAGCCTCCGTCGCCATGTGTTCGAGTCCTTGCACAGACTGTCTCATCCGGGGATTAGAGCCACCCAAAGACTGGTGACGGCAAGATTTGTCTGGCCGGGCGTAAATCGGGGACGTCCGACGCTGGGCACGCGAATGTGTAGCTTGCCAGCGCTCTAAGATACAACGCTATACCTCGACAGCACTGGGAACACTCCCACTCCGGATTCTCGCTTTGATCATGTCCACCTGGACATCGTCGGCCCACTGCCACCCTGCCACGGAAAGGCTTACCTGCTGACCTGTGTCGACAGGTTCACCCGCTGGGCGGAGGCCATCCCTATCGCGGACATCACTGCCGAGACGGTTGCGAGTGCTTTCCTGTACCACTGGGTAGCCCGTTTCGGTGTGCCCTCCAGGATAACAACAGACCGCGGCCGACAATTCGAATCAGCCCTTTTCACTGCCATCAGTCAGCTCATGGGCACCTCACGCATACGCACGACAGCGTACCACCCCATGAGCAACGGCATGGTGGAGCGCTTTCACCGCCAGCTGAAGGCTGCGCTCACGGCAACGGAGGAACACAACTGGGTGGAGGCCCTCCCACTCGTTCTTTTGGGTATAAGGTCCACCTTGAAAGAGGACATTGGCTGCAGCGCCGCTGAGCTGGTCTACGGCACGACACTCAGGCTGCCGGGAGAGCTCTTTGCGCGCGGCTCAGAGGAGGCATCCATAGCTTGCAGCGACTATGCACTTCGCCTACGCAACGTCATGAGCAAACTGCGCGCGGTACCTCCACGGCCCCCAGGGCCGCGTGTGGTGCACGTCGACCCACATCTAACATCGTGCCCATATGTGTTTGTACGACACGACGCGGTTCGGCGACCTCTTCAGCCACCCTATGATGGGCCGTTTCAAGTCCTCCGCCGTGGCAACAAACAATTCACAATCAAGAGAAACGGCCGTGAGGAGGTCGTGTCGTTGGACCGCATCAAGCCAGCACACATGGACCGTGACGATGCCGTGTTGCCTCCACTAAGGGAATCATCGCCAGGACCCCCAGCTTCAATGCCAGCCCAAGTCCACGAGGTGCCCTCCCGGCTGACGCACAGCGGGCGGCTATCAAGAGCACCCACTCGCCTGACCTTTAACGAACACTGTACTTTAACTACGTTCGGCAACTCACTAGGGGAGTGCTGTGGCGGCAGCCAAGCCAAGCCGCCAGGTAGCGCCACCCTCCGCTGCTCTCCGGAACCTGCAGAGAACCTGAATAAAACCAGTTGATGTTTGGGATCCACGCCGCGCGGTCGTGTCTGCTTCTCCCGCGCGTACACGCGTCCCAACAGGTTAAAGAAAGTTGGGTGTGTGACATTGACAGAACGGCCCATAACTCTGAAGCATTTGAGCACGGTGAACAGTTTGCGACCGGTTTGAAGATGAGTTCTTGGAGCATCTGGAAGTTCTGTCATGCGGTGAAATATGCCGGCATGCTGGCACGCTGGAAACGGTGATTAATGTAGATGTCATTAAATTTTAGTGAAGGTCGCATTCCCCAATAGATGCCTTAAATGCAGTCCGTTTTCTTTCGGTTCATCATTGCCAAATATATCTGTACCTTTTTGACTGACATCACTATGTTTACAGAAGCCGCCTCTCCATTCAAAAGAAAACATTTTAGTGCCAAAGACTGTTTTTACGGCTTCATGAGATGTATATAAATTTTATGGTGACGTCGTAGTTATACATTTTCGTTCCAAAAATACAGCCTTAGAGATCGTGCCAGTTTTCATGTACGCTGTTGTTTCTTACATAGGTAGCTTGTTTTCGTTAACGCTTCTCTGGTGGTACTTTCCTTGGCAAGTGCGTATGTAGGCTGCAGTGTCACTGATGTAGAATTTCTTCTAAAACGTACAGATGGAGCCTGCGAGGGAGGACTTGCAGATTGTGAAGCACAAGCATGGAAAACTATCTCAAGGCATTAAAAGAAAGCGCAGTGTAGCCCAAGCCCCACGAGCAAACTTCCCTGATGTACTCGAACCTCTGCGGCATATGCTACCAAACGCAGCTCGGTTTACAGCATGTTCTAGGTGTGGTACAAAAAAATGGAGATACTGACAGTGCTGACGGAAGCCAGGCGGTGGTTGAGTTGCCAACAAGTCTGTGTGTAATCTACAACATATTGGAACACCCGGGTAGAAGTTACAAAAGCAAAAAAAAAAAGATTCATTTTTTATGATGGCTATGAGGCGTAGCGATGCCGCAAGAATAGAAGAGGAGACAAGGATGGAAGCCCTATCGATGA
>JALIZH010007617.1:0-15000 GCA_030522465.1 Rhipicephalus appendiculatus
TAATAGCACATAGTTCAGCATTCCGCTATTACTTCATGCGGGCGCCCTGCTATTGAGCTTTTGTTTTGTTGACATAACTTTAGTTCAATTCAACCCACATGTTTTTCGTTGTGTTTGCAAAAAGCCAGTGAACACTTTCGCAGTTAACCTTTTCGTATGGAAGCCTGTTTTTGTGGGGTCGAACCCTGGCTTTTAAGATACACAGTTAGCAGCCCCCCTTCAATTATGTAGCACTTTCGAAATGCCGCATTCTTTTCGGAACTTCCTCCGACGTTACACGAAGCTGCACGTAAAGGCCTATATTTTTACTGCGACGCTGTATATGGCCGCCACGTGCCTGTGCCGCTCTTCATATTCTGCAAACATTACACAGTATGGACGATATTGCGTAAGACATCGTGGGCGTCACACCGTGGGCTGTTGAACGAATGTTTTCTTGTTTCTGTATATCGCGACTTGAATCGACAAGGTCGTGAAACGTCCAATGCACCAACCTAACCTTTTACATACGTGTGCGCCTACCATACCACCGTTCGTTTAGTTGTCCGCAGCGGTGGTGTAGCGGTTACGTTGCTCGTCTACTGACCCGAAGGTCGCGGGTTCAACTCCGACTGCGGCAGTCACAGTTCCATGGGCGCAAAATGCTGGAGGCCCGTGTATACTGTGCGATGTCAGTGCACGCTAAAGAACACCAGATGGTCGCGAAATTTCCAGAGCACTCCACTACGGTGTTTCTGATAATCATATTACGAATTTGGAACGTAAAACCGCAGATATTATTATAGTTCTTTTAGTTGTTCCAGATACCAAACGGCAAGGTCAACAGCCCAGTATGGCAGCCCGGAAACCAATGCGTAAGATATGTCTATAGCTATACAAAGCAAATCGCGTTTCATCCCGCGCACTCAGCTAACTTTTTTTCCTCGTGCCATCCCTGCATGCGCACCTTGCAGCACGCTTTTAGCAACGAGAAAAAAAGAAGGCGCTTAAACCGCGCCACTTCGCTAGTTGTTTACGGACTAGGGAAATTTTCGCTGCAATAGATTCACGAAGCAGGAAACTCTGATACTGAGGTCCTTCGATGATTTCTTGGAGAAGTGCTTCAGGAGCCCTTTAATGCAAATGGTTATGTGCTCTGCAGGCGGAATGAATGTGAGAAAGTTGTGTCGTTGCAACACAGGACCAATATAAGGGTTTAAGAACCGATAAGGAATAAATGAAGCATAAATAACAGGGTTAAAAACTATAGGTCATTTTCTTCTTTTCGAGTGCCCCCAAGACATGCGCATAATAGAGTGAGCGAGAGACGAAACATTATATTTGTCCTCGCTGGGGTCTAGGGAGGAGGGTCGGGACACTAGCCCTACCGGAGTGCCCCTTCCTCGGGCGGCGGCCAGAGCTTGGGTCTTGGCGGCTTCTACGGCCAGCCGGACTGCCCAGAGTTGGTCATCTGGGTACGCGCTGAGCAGCATAGCCTCCAACAACTCGGACGTGGTTGTCCTAAATGTAGGATCGGTGCCTTCTTTTATGGTGTGCGTCGCTGCAGGACAGCCGGTAATTTCCCGAATCGTGAAAGCGCTTCTTCTGTAGAACTAAATTGGTCACTAGCAAGGCGGCGACGGGACGAAATGAAACAACGTTTCACTTATTCCCGCTTAGTTCCATCGCGGCGGACTGCCAATCCCAAATGTCCACTTACCAAATATCATCATTCGCATGAAGTTCGCGTTGGTTCCATTAAAGCAGGCACCTCCTAGTGGGCACTAAGCTTTCTTTTGGTTATTAGATGCGAAGCATCTTATGCTCGGGGCTCTGTCCGTCCCCCGTCCCGCGTCCCCCGCCCCAAGTCCCGCGTCCGGCCACTTTCATGAAGTAGGGAAGCAACCATTATGCGAACCAGAACACTGTAGTAATATAAAGGCCGTCAACCACTACTACAGTCATGAGAGTCATGGCCGAGATCACAGAGAGGCTGCTTAGCAATGGCTAGGCAGGTGGTGTCTGTCGCCCAGGTTGACCCCATTGCTTGAGTCATGGTCGAGAGCATAGAGAGGCTGCTTAGCAATGGCTAGGCAGGTGGTGTCTGTCTCCCAGGTTGACCCCATTCCTTGATCTCGCTTGCATGTGTTTGGAGGCGGCTTAGTCCGTCCCACAGCGCATGCACGTCCCCCTCTCTCTCATACGCTCATCCCCTTTCTATCCTCTAGGAATCCTCTACTCCACGGAGCGGCCCCCCGCGTCCCACAGCGCATGCGCGTCCCCTCCCCCTATCCTCTCCTACGCTCACCCCATTTCTCTCCTCTAGGAGTCATCCACTCAACGGAGCGGCTCCGGCGTCCTCTCCGCCTCTCTCCTCTAGGTATCCTCTACTCTACGGAGCGGCTCCGGCGTCCCACATCCCAACAGCGCATGCGCGTCCTCTCCCCCTCTCTCCTCTAGGAATCCTCTACTCTACGGAGCGGCTCCCGCGTCCCACACCCCCCACAGCGCATGCACGTCCCCTCTCTCTTCTCTCCTACGGTTCCCCCCGTCCTCTCCTCTAGGAATCCCCTACGGAGCGGCGCGCACGACAGGTGGTGGGGCAGCTGCATACTCCGCTGGGGTGCCACGGTAGTTCCGCGGTATAAAACAGACGGAGCGCGCGCGCCTCATTCTGTCTCCTGTGCAATGCCGCGATGAGCGCCCGGACCACTGCCGTGAAACGAGAGCGGCGGCGTTCCTCCCGCTCAAGCTAATTATCTCCCCGCTGCTTCGCATCCACACATGGTTCCCTTTAGCGGGAGATGGGGAATTTTTTTTCTACTCGCGAAGGGTAGGGAAGGCAATGTACCGTATTGCTTTCATTTGCGGTGTCTCCGGCGTGGCTTTATTGATGCGAAAGACTTAAGTGCCTCATCGAACGCGTAAATGTACCGTCGGCTAACACCACTAGGTTTACGCGCACAAAAATACCCAATAAAGTGAACGGGAGGACGACCACCGCTACAGCTCAATCGGTAATGTACCTAATGCGCGATCTGAAGGTTGCAGGTTCGTTCCCTACTTGCGGCAACTTATCCTTTCGTCCATTTGAACTTCCCCATGTTTACGTCATAATTTTTACAGTGTATAGTTAGAAGCCTACAAATACAGTCCGCGAAACATTCCTTTGCTTTATTGTGCGCTGGTTTTCATTAACGTACACAGCCACTTTTTCCATGGATGAGAACTCGTATCGAAACATAAGTTATGGCTGAATGGAAAAAATTCCCCATCTCCCGCTAAAGGGAACCATGTGTGGATGCGAAGCAGGGAGGAGATAATTAGCTTGAGCTAGAGGAACGTCGCCGCTCTCACTTCACGGCAGCGGTACGGGCGCTCATCGCGGTATTGCAAAGGAGAGAGAATGAGGCGCGCGCGCTCCGTCATTTTTATACCGCGGAACTACCGTGGCACCCCCAGCGAAGTATGCAGCTGTCACACCACCTGTCGTGCGGGCCGCTCCGTAGAGCACGGGGGGGGACCGTAGGAGAGGAGACGTGCATGCTCTGTGGGACGCGGGAGCCGCTCCGTAGAGTAGAGGGTACCTAAAGGAGAGAGGGGGGAGAGGACGCGCATGCTCTGTGGGACGCCGGAGCCGCTCCGTTGAGTGGATGATTCCTAGAGTAGAGAAAGGGAGTGAGCGTAGGAGAGGGGACACGCATGCGCTGTGGGAGGTGTGGGACGGACTAAGCCCCCTCCAAACACATGCAAGCAAGATCAAGGAATGGGGTCAACCTGGGCGACAGACACCACCTGCCTCGTCATTGCTAAGCAGCCTTTCTGTGCTCTCGGCCATGACTCAAGGAATGGGGTCAACCTGGGCGACAGACACCACCTGCCTAGCCATTGCTAAGCAGCCTCTCTGTGCTCTCGGCCATGACTCTCATGACTGTGATAGGGTCGACGGCCTTCATATTACTACAGTGTTCTGGTTCGCATAATGGGTGCTTCCCTACTTCATGAAAGTGGCCGGACGCGGGACGTTGGACGCGGGACGGGGGACGCGGGACGGACATAGCCCCGAGCATAAGATGCTTCGCATCTAAAACATAGGATACAAACCTACCGGGTCGACGAAAATGCAAGCAGATGAGTTCGTAACATCACCACGTTTCCCATGATACGAGAAAAGGATGAATGTGGTCACTATAATTGTCCATTGAGGAAACTTACATTTTTAACTTCGCACTCCAAAACTGCAGTGACCTGCGCGTAAAAGAAAAAAAAATTGGGGGACCCTTAAGCTTCGCCTTTAAGAGTTTAACGCGATAGCGATATCCTGTACCTAGTGCGTACTTCAATCACCTAGTGCGTACTATGTAATGGGTAGCATGCTTTAGACCACGAGAAATTATGCGCGGGAAACGTTTTAGAACTTGCTATGCACCCACCTCGTGATCTTAAGGTAATACGCGCAGTAACGCGCGTGTCTTTTGTAATGGGTGGACGGCTTTGAACCACAATGTCGTTATGATATTGCTACGTAGAATATCAAGGGTCAGATATTCTGCCTACAGAAGACGACAAAGAGGACTGGCCTGTCCGGTGTGCGTGCTGTTCGCCATCTTGTCGATGCTCTGCACAGCAGTGTAAATACAGCCGTAACCAGTCACATCTCGTGTTATTTTACGTAACAATATTCACATCTTCTGACGCCCGATGGCAATGTACGCTTGTACCACGCAATGTTACTGCGATATTACATGTTCTATTGTAACGCCTGTACACAGGATGCGCGTGTTTGTAATTGCATTTCCGAGCAGAGGAAGTTATTTTATATGTAACCGCAAGCAGAAGCGTGGCTGTGTGGTAGAACGCCTGCTTGCCACGCAGACGGCCGGGTTCAATCCTGACTCGGACCAGGCAATTTTTATTTTAAATGCGAAGCATTTCTTTGCGTACTGCAGGCACTTTAGCGTTTCGATCTATCTATCTATCTATCTATCTATCTATCTATCTATCTATCTATCTATCTATCTATCTATCTATCTATCTATCTATCTATCTATCTATCCGCCTACGTCTGGGTGATCTCGTGATTACCCCTTTAACTTGGGGTAGACCAAAATTAGTATGTGAGAATAAGATGGTTTGACGAATATGACTCGCTGGTCGTGACATGAATAATGACAATCCCGTCGCGTACGTCGTCAAACTCTTTCGGGCAAACCCTATGGCACATACCCCGGGGCGGGTATCTGCCACAGGTATGCGGTTATGTGCCACAGGTGAATGACAGTTTAGACTACCCAGGAACGGCGAGACAAACATTGGTACTTTTAACGCCAGAGCGTTAAAAAGCTGACGTCATCAGCAGCGTTGACCGGACGAATGCAAATAATAGATGTCAGGGTCCCAACAGGAATCGAACCCAAGCATTCTGCGTGGCAATCAAGCACTCTACCACAGAGCCACGCCAGGTCTCGGAATTGCTTTTCGAATAGACCCTAATGTTCGTGAAACGTCAATTGTCGTTGCAGTGCTGGCTATCCAATTTTACAAACATTACATATGTACTCCGATGATACAGCCGTCACGCCGGGTTAACATCAATTGTAGTAAAGCGCCATCCACTGAAGTCGATATATGTTGCAATGTCCACGGCTACCATCCTCGCGAGCACAAGCGCTACATATCAGTTTACCGCTTTCTGGTGTTGCTACTGCACATGTTGCTGTTGGCATCGTTACGCAACTGTAAACAACTTGTTATGCAAAAGATATGCGACTGTGGAACATCAATTATGTCTGTGCGTACAACATTTGTATATATCTTTAGCGTAATTTCGTAACGTTTCGCTCAATAAAACATTACAACACAGTTACCTTCCCTCCGCATGCTTCGCCTAACAGCGATTCCCAAGACGTGGAATCTGCCGAATTTTTTATTTTATTTTCATCTTTCTCAATTTTTCGGTCACGGACAAGATGATGATTTTTCGCTTACAACCAACGACGCCGACGCCGACACTGACGCGGACGACGATGCGGACGACGGAATTTCTGCGAAGCGAGCTCTTTAACGCAATTGCGTTAATAGGTCTTCACTGGGCTCAATAATTTTAAGCGGAATGTAGACAACAAAAGCTAGTTAGTGAGATACCTTCATTTACATGCGGTTCTGGTTAGCTTACGTGCATGACTGGAACTCTCAGTTATCTTTATCGAATGCCATAGAGCAAAACAACAGTAGTTGTTTTATAGAGCGCAGCGCTTAGGCGCCCGTTCCTAAATTGAGCGGCGTCGCTGTCGCCGACGTTTGCGTAACCGATAGACATGAAAATTGAAGCGCCAGATATAAAAAAATAAAGTGAGAAAATAATACGTAGCACTGATTGGCATTTAAGCTCGGGCACTCTGCGTGGCAGTCGTACATTCTACCCCACAGCCACACTTGGTGTTCGAAATACATTCGCAAAAAATACCCTATACAGGCGTCATGTCGGGGAAAGAATCGCGGTTAACACGCAACATAACGTGGCAGAAGAATAAAATAACCAGTCATCACAAAACGCGAATTGCGCAACGAATGTGTGGTTTGATGCTTCCTACCCGCTGCAAAATGTTCAGCCCTAATTCTTCATCGTCATCAGCCACATGTACCGTCAACGAAGTGCACATAATACCTTACAGATGTGTAGCGGGTGCCTCGGTCATCCGCAGAAAGACGAATGATGACGTAGAGGGTGCTGTCCAAAAGCAATGGGGCGGTGTATATAGGAAATTGTATCCCATACATGTCCATAATGTTCACGCTGAAATATCTCCACCCATTAAGGTTTGCTTTTGTCCCACAGCAATAGCTGTCATTTGTCTTGGCAGGTCTTCCTTGTTTTAAAGCAACGTGTGGGATACTTTCATGGCCACAAAGGGCGTTCGAGCTGACAGCGTGACAAGACATTCCTGAGAGAAAAGAGCATTCGAGAGAAGAAACCCAAGCCATCTGGATGACGATTATTGTTTGCGACGAAAATACCACCGAAAGATGACACAATTTATGGAGTTTTAAGTGCGATGAATCAAATCTAAATCTTGAAGACCGGCGGTGGTTTGCACCTGATAATCACTAATCTTTTGTCACACATGTGAAAAGTGTGGCAGTTTACGCTGAATTTGTTTTCTACTGCCGATCAGACATCACTTCTTGGTTCGAATACGCCTGCGTTTCTGAAAACGTTACACGAAGTTCTTATTCATTATAAAAAAAAAGTCATAGTTTCGCCACAAGGCGAAGCAATGAATGCTATAGCAACAAATTGGAATGTCAAGCGACGAATGGCAAGCAGGTCGAAACGGGCAGCACGCTGCTCACGCACACATGACGCACGAAAACAACACGCACAGGACGAGAGCGAACTAACAACGTTCACCGCTCGACACTTAACGCGCTGCTCAAACAAAAACGACGCACGGAACGTATTCACAGGTATAGACGAGCGCGAACTAACAGGTGTCAAAGTTGTTACTTCGCTGTGTTTGAAAAACGTGCTCGTTTCGCAAACGGGGCGACTGCAGCGAGCGAAGTGACCTTCGTGCGCTCGGTAACTACAACGGAATCATTCCGGCGAAAGCCCAAGGCGTACTATTCTCCCCAACCGCGAGATAAGCGCGCGCGCGCGCGCGCACGGGCGCCTGCCCTCCACGTGGCAAAGTACGCGCGGGAGAGGAGCACCTGAGAGCGCGCGTCGAGACGAGCGGGGCGCCGAGCTAAAGCCCCGCCGAGCTAGAGTTACTGTATATGCTACCTTTAGGTAGCAGAGTTGCGCATTCGTTTTCCAAACGCCGCTAGCAACCATGCCCTGCGGAGAAGCTGATGCACAGGCCGCGCCCGGAAAACATGGCCGCACCACCGAAAGCGGTTGCCGTCCACCTAGAATCTATCAAGTCACCGTCGTGCGCTCTATACCTCGTTAGCTACGAACTGGTGCTTTTATTTGCTTTAGATTCATGTCCTTAAGCTTCGAGAGCAAAGTATTTACGTCGATTCGGCACCGTTTTCGAAAAACATACTGAAGTAATCGATGCTGTAAGCTTAGCGAGTAGCGATGGGTGCTCCCGGAATATCGGAGGACTTATATTACGTGTTTATCAGTTGATTTTTATCCTCCATAGCTGGCGCCACTTGACGTGGTGGCAGCGGCGGTGCATGCTTTTCGGCACTACGATACGCGTTTGCGTTACCGCAGACTAAAAAACGCTTTTGTACTCCCGTGGCACAGCCTCGAAAGCAGGTGTTTCTTCCTTCATCGTCGGTCGTTGACACGCGAGGCACGTCGACTGCGATCGGCGACACGCTTCGTCGATCGGCGACAGGCCTAATAAAGTCGCCTGCAAAAACAGAGAGCGGCTTCGCCGCATAGCTATGGTTGCTAGCCAGGCAAGATGGCGGACCTATGCGCAACTCTGCTCCCGTAGGGAGCATATACAGTAACTCTACGCCGAGCGCGCCCTTTGCGCCATCTCGCTGGTAATGCTGAAAACACGCTGAAAACACGCTGTGCATAAAAAAGCTCGCCGTTTGAACGTTGAAGGGCGTGCGCTTTCGTGGCTCAGCGGTTGGCGCCGCGCGCTGCAGAGCGAGAGGTCCCTCGTTCGATGCCGCACGTCGGAAACACTTTTCTGAATTATTTTTCTTTGTGGCTTTTATAAATATATAGATACATATACATATACGGGACATGACGGTGATGGCAACGCCGACACCGGCGGTTAAAACCAGCCGAGAGTGTCCATATAATTGCTATCGCAATAATATGTTGTTCGCGTAAACACGGACACAAGAGTCTACCATCTTTTATAATATGCGCGCACCAACTAGCTCAGCCTTCTGCCTTTCTCATTGATGCTCGCGTAGTTGGATGGCATGGCGATAGCGGACATCGCATGCCATCAGCCCTACAATTATTCACAGAAGAGCGAACGTGAAATGCACTAATAATAAGATATTAGTCGTGTAACCTCAAGCAACATGTTATTAAGGCGAAAGCCTTTAATATCTCATGCTCACGTCCGTCCGGTGTCCGTCCGGCGTCCGTCCGGCGTCCGCCCGTCCGTCCGTCCGGCGGTAGTGCTGGTGGTTGCGTCCTGACCACCCTTACTGCACATGCACAAACCCTCCCCACGCACCTCCTCTCCTGCGCTTCCCCTCTCTCTCCTCTAGGTATCCCTCCCGCCCGCGGCGTTTACACACCCATTGCGCATGCGCGTCCCCTGCCCCTCCCTCTCCTCTCCTACGCTTCCCCCCTCTCCTCTAGGCATCCCTCCCCGCGGCGTCTACACCCTCACTGCGCATGCGCGTCCCCTCCCCCCATCTCTCTCCTCTCTAGGCATCCCCCCCCCCAGCGGCAACCACACCCCCCAATGCGCATGCGCGTCTCCTCCCCCCCTCTCTCCTCTCCTACGCTCCCCCCTCTCTCTCCACGCAACGCCGACGCAGGCAGCGTCTGCTAGCGAGTTTCTTGGTTGAAAAAACCGACTGCTCGCGCTGCACAACCGTTCACTGGCCACCCCGTATATATGGCAATGGATCTTGACCTGCAAGGTGGTGCCGGTGGGAGATTTCTCCTGTGCGTTGTCGAACGATAAAAAATTCGCAGCGTGCGCGTTAACTAAAAGCGGACTGCGGGTCTCTGTGTCCAGTCCGAGTCTTCTGTCTCTCATTGCCCATTAGTAGCGATTGGGATGTTCCAGTAGGAAACACCCGTCCATCACTGCGTGCTTTGCGCCCCCCAGGTTTCTCTCCTGTGCAACGCTGCGATGAGTGCCAGCGTCAACGCCGCCGCCAGTGTAAGCGTTAGCGCCCGCTGCTTCGCATCTACACATGGTTCCCTTTAGCGGTGGATGGTGTAATCTTTAAGGCGAAAGCCTTTAATGTCTCATGCTCACGTCCGTCCGGTGTCCGTCCGACCTTCGTCCGGCGTCCGTCCGTCCGTCCGTCCGTTCATCCGTGCATGTCCGTTCGTCCGTCCATCCGAGCTCTGGCACGGAGCCAGGTGGCCGCCGGGATGCGCAGACGGACGCCGGTCGCGTCGGACTCTATAGCGCTCGCGCTTTGCTTGCTTAGCGTCGCTGTGCCGAGAGTTTGCAGTCATTCTGACCGACGCCGTCTCAATGGACCCAGGCGTTCACGGAATACACTTTCCAATTTACAAAGGGTCCGTCAACTTAAGAGCTGGAACGCGGATGGCGTTTGCACGATGCGCAAAGCGCGAGAAAATACTAACGCATGCGAACGGAGGAAGATGAGTCTCGCGTCTCGCTGCGATTCGCGGTAAAAAATTTAAGAAGAAAACACGCACCCATTAGGTTTGTGTCTTATGCCACTGAGAGTGTAAAAGAAAAAAGACATGACATAATCAGTGTAATGGCCACACGCTTTCGCCGAACACACTTTGGAATGTACAAAGTGTCCTTCAATTTTAACGTCAAGATTTGCTGGTTCTAGAGGCAGTCATTAAATTTTTACAAGCTATTTACTAACGAAAGAACTTCACTGGTGGAATAGTCATGGCTACTGCCTAATCATGTACTACGTGGTCCATTGTGGTTACGATAATTTAGGTGCGACATTAATCGCTTCTATCGGAATTTTGCTTTTAACACTTTCATGCCACCTCGTCGCTTACGTTCCCTCTCCTCTCAATCGCATTTCAGTGCTTTGGTAGGCTACCAAGGAGACAACCGACGTTTATCAGATAAAGCTTCGATGACCATGTCCAGCAGTGTTTAGTTACCGTACAGTAATGAAACATCATCTAATCACCAGGCTCATCATCAGATGACTTATTTAATAGGACACTTGCGCCGGAAAGGAGGTGGCGTCGAATTGGACCACCAGCTACTAAGCGGCTTCTGTGAAATACTGTAATTTCTATATCGTTGTTCCAATGATTCCTCTGCGTTAGCATCGCAGTTACATTGTACCTATGTTCTCTTTGTATGCCCCGCTCAAGCCATTTGTTACGCAGTGCAGTTATACTCACCTGAATTGCTGTTACTAGTATGCAATAAACTTCCCTTTGTTCTCTTATATTTGCTGTTGTGTTGAAATAAACTTACGGACAGCTCACGGCTGTCCCAGAGTAGACTACATAGTCCCTTAATTCCTCACTGCTTTTGGGGTGAAAGCCTTAGGTGCCCCATCAAACTCAAAAAAAGACCGACCGTCGGCGTCAAGCGAGTGACGCAAACAATCAACTCACATTACGACGTCATCATGACGTCTTAGGTCGCCAATATTAAGGCGAAAGCCTTTAATGTCTCATGCTCACGTCCGTCCGGCGTCCGTCCGTCCGTCCGTCCGTCCGTCCGTGTCTGTCCATGTCCGTCCGTCCACCCGTCTGTCCGTGCCGTCCGTCCGTCCGAGCCCTGGCACGGAGCCAGGTGGTCGCCGGGGTGCGCAAACGGACGCCGGTCGCGTCGGGTTCTACAGTGCTCGCGCTTTGCTTGCGTAGCGTCGCTGTGCCCAGCGTTTGGAATCATTCTGACCAACGCCGTCTCAATGGACACAGGCGTTCGCGGAACACACTTTGGAATTTACGAAGGGTCCGTCAATTTTTCTTTTTGTCGTCATCACGACGTCGTATGAGCACATCGCCACATGAGATCGTCGCTCGATCAAAGGTGGGCAGATCTCAGAGGCACTGGAAAACCACATGTGTTGCAGAAAGCTTTCAGAGGGGGGCAGGGAGTTGTTAAAAGCACAATCGACTGCAGGCTTTCTTCATCGTCTCAAAATTCGAACAAGCAATTTCCGAGAGAGCTTAGGCGGACGTCTGGCAAACGGGGATAAAACCGGCGACATTCCGAGGCCGCCTAAGATAAAAAAAACTTGCGAGTGTTTCGCTTCCTACAGTGTTTCCGCAGACAAAAAAAAAGAACAAATACAAAAGTATCAAGAACAATACGATATTATGGGTGTTCTCTACCAGTATTCTAGAAATATGTTCGTATTCTTGCAAGGACCGCCCATATACCATCCGGCGCCGGCGAGCAGCGGCGGCAGCGTGAGTACGAATGGAGCCAACAGTCACGTAACCTCGTAGACACATGGAATGACATTCGGAGCAGAGCGTTACATGACGTCATCAAAAACGTCATATTGTCGCTTAATCGCCGTATGTTGTGACGTCATCTGATGACTTCATTAATGACATCGTCGCTTGGTGTGTGTGTGTGTGGGGGGGGGGGAGGGGGAGCGGATACACTGCTATCGGTTGAGAACATCTAGATAATTTAGTGTTTCTCGTGAAAGCAGAAGCACAGCCGTGAGGAAAAGGGGGGGGGGGGGGGGGGTCACACACCACTATTCTGCTCGTTCCCATTGTAAGACAGCGAATCTTGTCGCATGCTGTAGATCAGGGGTCTCAAACTCACCTCAGCCAGCGGGCCGCAGTCACGCAATTTTGTCCCGCGAGGGCCGGAGCAGCAAAGGAGGTTGAGGCGGGGGGGGGGGGGGGGGGGGGGGGGGGCGTTTGTACAGTTTGCTAGGAAAAGCTGCCATTTGAAAGAAAACTATCCCATGTCTCATATACAGTTCATTTCTGAAGTAGATGTGGTGCCAGGATTCGAACATGTGGCTACCGATCCCCCCACATGACTCAAATCTGGGCGCCGGTTGGGAAATATGAGTTGTGTTTCGCGGTTATGTTTCAAAACAATGTGAACGCATGGGATGCCTCACGGCGACAATGCCTTAAACCAGTCAGGCCTGCGTTGCTCACGAACATGCTTATTAGAAAAATTTTAAAAAATGTGGGGCGCAGACAGTCATGTGCGGGCCGCGAGCTGCGTGTTTGAGACCCCTGCTGTAGATGATCCGTAGAAAAATTTTGTCTTGGGTGATAAAAGCTCAATAGTGCGTTTTGTTAGGCCAGTTGGTGCATCGTTACTTGAGAGACGTGGCGCAAAGTTAGGAACGAGAGGAAACAAGAAGAGACAGAAAAGATAATAGCTTAACTACCGCAAAAGAAAAGCTTACATAACATCTCTTGCTATCGCGATGTTCTGCCTGTGTCGATACGTCATCATTCGTCCGAAGAACAGTGAGAGAAAAAAACAGAGTGTCTGAAAATTTCTCGCGGTGACTCGATTCATCGATAAACCCCAGTGGACAACAAACAAAACATAAAAGGAGAGCTCCGATAAAAGCGAGGTTCGAATGCAATGAAAGCCGGGATAAAGCATCCAAATACAAAGTCTCTACTCTTGCGACGACAAAGGCGGAAGCTTGGAAGCTCTAAGTCAAGCACGCTGTCGAGGTTTCTGCAGCGACAACAAAAGAAAGCCGGCCTAGAGTAAGTTGTGGCACAAGCTCCATCAAGGTAATGCTTCGATGTCTATACTCTCCGCAAGGTGTTGTCTCTGCCAGCTGGAGTGCGTTGCAGGAATCAATACTCGAGCAAGCTTTTCCTTTTACCGCTTGCCTCTCTCCAGAGTGTTTGATGTTGCATCGGCGATAAGTCTGGCAGCGCTGCTACGATGGCAAGAGTCTCTAAAGTAGGCATGGCGGCTACAATCTCAATCTTTCAAAGCTTTCTTTTTTAATTTTTGTTGCGGCCTAATGAATCTTTCTATTGTTTGAATCGGGCCGACTTAAACTGCATTAGAAGTACTACTGCGAGTGGTTCACAATGATTCAATGGGAGCTAAAGATGTCGCCGCAAAATCCTACGACTATTTTTCTGATCTTGCGGGTTTGAACATCGTGCCCTCTAGGTATTGCTGCAGGTTTATCACTACGGTCACAATTTTAAAACCACTCGACATAGTCAAGAGAGAAAGCGCACGTGCTCACTTCCTCTTTAAGTCCAATCGCTAAAAGACTTTCATTTCTCATGGGAATGCACCTTCACTGCACTGAAATCCTGGCATCTTTTTTTCTCTTATATCGGAATTGTTAACAGGCCCAGGCACTTGTACTCGGACATCTTGAGAGCTGAGCTGAGACGCGTAATGTCTTCATTGCTAGCTTTCGTCCCGACTGCGAAAGTGTTTTTGATAACCAACGCTTGGGTACACTTTATAAAAATCTTCAATATGAAGATTGTACCCAACAGACAGGAACACAATGTGCAATAAAAGTTGTATGAATAAGGATGAAGGTGCATCGGACAGTCAAGTCTGTGCTGCTTGTCTGAGGTTCTTGTCATAAAACCTCTATTGTACACCTTACAAATACAGGATACTTCATTTCATGTGCGCGTCTGAGGGAACTGCGTTAAACACCTTGCACGCAAGCTTTTATTTATCACACACACACACAAAAAAAAAACGAACTCACTGGGTCCCTTTTGCTGTCGACTAAGACGATTCGAAGGCGAAATCCATGTGGTGTGTCTTAGTTACCATGCACTTGAAATCAGCATTCAACATTGACTAATTAACTGTCACTAATTAAATGTAATTACTTTGTAATTTATGCATGGTACAGCCTAGGCTTAATTTTAGAGAATCTAGTGTCAAGAAACAAGGCGCTGATGAGAGTCATACATTAAAATTGATTGGTGACCTAACAAGGAGAGTAGTCGTATGAATTTGGTGCGCCTTATTCTTGTGACTGAAGCAGAAACGCCAAGCATTTGCTGCTCCTCTTGCACTTTTGTTTCGTCGTGGGTCATTTATCTAGCTTTTTATAGCAGTCGCTTTATGTGAAGGTTGCTAAATACTCGATTTTGACTTTTGCTCGCATTTCTGCGCATTCGCAGTGCCTCCTTGCGCTCTCAAAGGACTGAAACACTTCGCGTGGACCAAAGTCATTCTTTTTTGTCGAACTTTGTCTAATGGTACTAATTCTCAGTAAATGTCTGAATGCAGTGTATCTTTGCGGCAACAATAGCTTGATTTGGGCGAGTTGGTTCGTGGTGATTATCGTAGGTACAGTGCTATAAATATAGGAAGGAAAACAGAGACTTGAAAGAGTGCTGACTTTGAACTGAATTTTTTGGAGGTACTCTGGCAGCTTTTATACAAGATGCAAGAT
>JALIZH010007617.1:20000-61615 GCA_030522465.1 Rhipicephalus appendiculatus
GGATCTGCTCCTAACTGTATGGGGCTTTCGAAAGGCGATGATGGTTTTCGCATGTGAAATTTACGCCGGACGTCTTCGATTCGAAATGCGTTGTAAACTACGGATTACCAACATTCCAATTCATACGCTCTTTCATGGCACAAGCACCTCCAGACGAAAGGCGACGCCCCAAAATCCAAGCATTTACATCTTGTCTAAGTATATTTCCGTAACGCATAGCAAAATGATAATAGCTTCATTTCAGTACAGTATATTGCCGACAAAGTCGTCCATATAACTTTTAAAATAGTGCGAAAACCAGCCTTAGGATGGTCGGTGTAAAATCTAAGCATAAAAATTGTGCGGCAGCGGCGGGCCATCGAGCTGTAGCGTTAATAGTTATTTTCCAAGTCAGTTTCTTCGTCGTCCCCCCACGACGATTTGGTTGCAATCGATTCTCCATTCCCCGACATCCCAAAGTGGACGTGAAATTCTTGGATATTGCTATATCGGAGTCGAGTATCGACATCTCTCCCCTCGCCGCAACGGAACATATCCGAGTACCAATATAGCCTATCCTTCGGGTAAACATTTACAACTAAAAGTTACCAGAGAAGGAGAGAATATCATGGAGGAAAGTAGACACATTCTAAAAAAAAAAAAGAAGAAAAAAAACCGGCAGATCCCACACACTGTGGAAATCGATATAATGCGAAGCAGCCAGCAAGGAGCAAATCATGCTGTACATAATATGCATGTCATTATTTACATGTTAGGACCTGTCATTTGTGTTCGTCATACAATCACGCCGCGCAGTACAAATTTTGGCATATATCAAGCTAGCGAATTGGACGCATGTCCACCAGGAGCGTGGCATGTAAATGACATTGTAGATGACATGCATGCCAAGATTTTCATGCTACCACCTGCCACTTATGTTCGCTTAATTTTTTTACCTTGAATCGCAGCGAGACGCGAGACCAATCTGCCTCCGTTTCACATGCGTTCGTATTCTCGCGCTCTGCGCATCCTGCAGACGCCATCCGCGTTCCAGAGTTTAAATTGACGGACACTTTGTCAATTGCAAAGTGCGTTCCTCGAACGCCTGTGCCCACTGAGACGGGGTCGGTAAGAATGGAACGTTATGCACGCGTCTCCTTCCTTACATGATTAGAGACGCTGGGCCCAGCGGCGCTTCGCAAGCAAAGCGCGAGCGCTGTAGAGTCCAACGCGAGCGGCGTCCGTTTGCGAGCCCCGGCGCCCACCTGGCACCGTGCCAGGGCACGGCTGGAAGGACGGACGGACGACCGGACCATATTCCATATTACCACTTGTCATTTATATTCGTCATACAGTCATGTCACTCAATAGCCAAATTTGGTGTATCTCAAGCTAACGAAACGGCCGCGAGCACGCCATGAGCGTGGCATGCAAGTCATGTCGCACATGACAAGTCATGATTTCCATATTACCACTTGTCATTTATGTTCGTCATACAGTCATGTCACTCAATACGAAATTTGGTGTATATCAAGCTAACGAAACGGCCGCGAGCGCGCCATAAGCGTGGAATGCAAGTCATGTCGCTCATGACATGTCATGATTTGCATATTACCACTAGTAATTTATGTTCGTCATACAGTCATCTCACTCAATACCAAATTTGGTGTATCTCAAGCTAACAAAACGGCCGCGAGCACGCCATGAGCGTGGCATGCAAGTCATGTCGCACATGACAAGTCATAATTTTCATATTACCGCTTGTCATTTACGCTCGTCATACAGTGATGTCACTCAATACCAAATTTGGTGTATCTCAAGCTAGCGAAACGGCCATGAAAGTGTCATGAGCGTGGCCTGCAAGCCATGTTGCACATGATATGTCATGATTTCCATATTACCACTTGTTATTTATGCCTGTCATACAGTCACGTCACTCAGTACCAAGTTTGGTGTATATCAAGCTAGCGAAACGGTCCCGAGAGTGTCATGAGCGTGGCATGCAAGTCATGTTGCACATGACATGTCATAATTTCCATATTGCCACTTGGCATTTATGTTCGTCATACAGTCACGTCACGCAATACCAAATTGGTGTATATCAAGCTAGCGAAACGGCCGTCAGCGCGCCATGAGCGTGGCATGTAAATCATGTTGTACATAATATGCAGGTCATGATTTTCATATTACCACCTGTCGTTTATGTTGGTCATGCAGAAATGTCTCATCGTACCAATTTTTGGATATATCAAATTAAGAAAACGGCCTCAGGAGCACTATAGTTTTAACCGTATGTGTATCCAGAGTTCAATGCACGAGCAGTCACACGAATGCGACCGGCGTGACTAGACATCGACCTCGTGGCATTGCAGTCATTGTCAGTGGCCTTCCTCTTCTCTTAAACTTTTCTTAGCCTATGACCATGACGTGGCGCGTGGCATGTAAATCATACTTTTCATGACAAGTTAGTCATGATTTTCATGATATGACCAGTCAATCATATTTTTCATACGGTCATGTTATGCCATAGCAATTTTGGTATAAATGCCATTAACGATATGGCCAGGAGAGCACAAAGTCGTAGGCGGCTACATAGATAGATAGATAGATAGATAGATAGATAGATAGATAGATAGATAGATAGATAGATAGATAGATAGATAGATAGATAGATAGATAGATAGATAGATAGATAGATAGATAGATAGATAGATAGATAGATAGATAGATAGATAGATAGATAGATAGATAGATAGATAGATAGATAGATAGATAGATAGATAGATAGATAGATAGATAGATAGATAGATAGATAGATAGATAGATAGATAGATAGATAGATAGATAGATAGATAGATAGATAGATAGATAGATAGATAGATAGATAGATAGATAGATAGATAGATAGATAGATAGATAGATAGATAGATAGATAGATAGATAGATAGATAGATAGATAGATAGATAGATAGATAGATAGATAGATAGATAGATAGATAGATAGATAGATAGATAGATAGATAGATAGATAGATAGATAGATAGATAGATAGATAGATAGATAGATAGATAGATAGATAGATAGATAGATAGATAGATAGATAGATAGATAGATAGATAGATAGATAGATAGATAGATAGATAGATAGATAGATAGATAGATAGATAGATAGATAGATAGATAGATAGATAGATAGATAGATAGATAGATAGATAGATAGATAGATAGATAGATAGATAGATAGATAGATAGATAGATAGATAGATAGATAGATAGATAGATAGATAGATAGATAGATAGATAGATAGATAGATAGATAGATAGATAGATAGATAGATAGATAGATAGATAGATAGATAGATAGATAGATAGATAGATAGATAGATAGATAGATAGATAGATAGATAGATAGATAGATAGATAGATAGATAGATAGATAGATAGATAGATAGATAGATAGATAGATAGATAGATAGATAGATAGATAGATAGATAGATAGATACGCTCAAAGTCGCCGAAATTCGCTAAGAAATGCTTCGCATTTAAAACGTCTTTTTGACTCTGTTTTGTGAGTGCTGACTTGCCACGTGTACGACTCCCATTAGAGAGACGTGAATTCTCTTAGGGTATCATTATATTCTGTTTGGAGAGTCCCGAGACCCAAAAGGGAGTTAACATGTCTCTCTAAAGAGAGTCACACACGTGGTGAGTCAGGGCTTGCCGAAAAGAGTAACCCATCCCATCTCTCTTTTTTGATAGAGTGCAGTACGGGAAAAGCTGTGTTCAAGTATTCTATCACAGAACCACAGCAGTGCTTCGAGCTGTTTCGAAAGAAGACCCTATACAAGCGTCATGTCAGGAGAACGACTGTTATGGTGGCAGTGTCGGCTATCCACTTTTATACCAATATATCAATCAATACGCATCTACGCATTGCATATCCTCAAGCAATAGTCAAGCATAACGCGAATACCCCTACGACAGCTACGTACGATACGCGCATCATCACCCTGTAGCATGCACTTTGTGGCGATGAAAGTGACGTCTCTACCCTAACGTGAGTGTCGACGTTACGTCAGATCATGATCTACCAATCACATGCCTGAGTACTCGGAGTACCTGGTAGCAAGATAGCGAGGTAGGCTGTTTGATATCACATTTGTACATAAAACTTGCGCTATATAAAGAGCTGGTGTTGTGCGTTTCCCTTCGTACTGCTTTGTCTATTTTCGTCAAAGTTTTATAAAAATAGTACCTGGCAAGCACACGATGTACGCACGACTACTCAATTTACACGAAGACGTTGAAACACCTTGCAACGCTTGGCTAAAGCGAAAAATCCGGCATAGGCTGCTACCGTCTGACAGCATAGCATGAAAACGATTGCCGCGATGCATGGGATCTGCTGCATTTTTTTAGAGAGCACTACAGGAAAACGGATATCGACAGAGCTTATGTTGCGCTGGAACCTATCCACGACACACCCTTCCCCCCTCGATACCCCCCCGTCCTCTCCGAAAATGCCTGAAGTGCTTCTTTCATCGCGGAATGCGAACGTGCCTCCATCTATCCGATACTGCTCTCGTCCCTTCGTGTGCTGACTTCATATTGTGGCGTCCAGCCAGACTAGTACGTGACGACAGATCAGCGACAGCAGCAAAAGGAGGGCGCGTGGTTATTATACTGTACTGCCCGCGGAGGCAAGCACATATTGCTCCAGAAAACATAAATGAACGAAGGTCACTTCAGTGGGTCTCACCAGTTCCGCGACACTGGGTTTCTCATCGGAAGTTAATGCCTCGGAAACGCTGGAGGTCAGCCAAAACTAAATTGTACGTCAGAGAAAAAAAAGTGAAGAGCAAAGAGAGGAATGCGTTGAAGATCGTCATCACGGAAGCTCCCAGAAGAGTCGGCCTATTATCAGAGTTTCGATGTATGACAGCGGAAACTCGGCAGTCCCAGCACATAGGTCGTCGTTGAAATCGCAGTAAGCAGCGCTCATTTCCTCTTTCCATGAAGTGGTCATAACTGCGCACACCGAATCTAAGAGCGTGACGTCAAGGCGAACTTTATAAAACAAAGGCGATACCAGTTCGAACTGATAAAGAATACTTTAAAAACAAAAGATGGCGCGTGCCTTCGTCAGAGAAATAGGTGTAATACGAAAATGAAACGTGTAGTCACCAAAGAAATTTTTTTTTGCTCTTCGAACGGACGAACTGTTTACGGCGAAGGCGATGCAGCTCTCCAGAAAAAAGGTCAGCCCGCTTTCACGGTTTTTTTACATTTTTTATTGCGATAACTTTATATGGACACTTTGTACCGCTTTTCATCGTCGCCGCCATGTTCCGCATCAAGTCCAAATCGATAACTTTTCTACGCGCATCGTATGTTGTACCCGGGAGTAAAAGCTCGCGAGCGCTAGCGACGAAACGGCTGAAGCATATACATGAAACAAGCTGCCCATCTCCATCGCACGGAGGGCGCATATGACAACATTCCTGCGCGTGCGAGGCCTACCGTCGATTGCTCCTCAACCAGAAAGGAAGCCCTGTCCATTTTTCGCTGGACAAATGAGTGTGAAGAGTCACCGGGGTTAGGGGGATCGTGGCTCGAGCCAAAACTGTGAACGTGAGCGCTGGCGTGCGCGCTATCTCGGCAGAAGAAGAAGAACAACTTTATGTGCATGGATGGTACTGGTTCATAAGAGTGGAGTCCCTATTCCAGGGCCCCACTGGCTTCTGCGGCTCGCCGGGCCTGGTCGAGGGTTGCCAGCTGGCTTCCCAAGTCCAGGTCGGAGAGTCGCGCCTCCCACGACCACTTTGCCAGTGAGTGTTTCACTAGCGGCGAGACGGCGCCTGCTGGGTGCATCTGGCATTTGTATGTGATGTGTTGGAGTGTTGGTGTGTCTTCACAACAAGGCATCGGCGGACGGCTCGTATACCCTTCTACGCGCTATGAACTGAGTTCAATGAAATTTATTTGCCCAACGGTTGTTGCTGTTCCTAGAGGAACATCTTCCGAGGTATTGGGCGAGGGCCCTGGCTCACTGGACGGCCCCCCCACGTTGTCTTCGGGGGCCCCGCTGATGAAAGCAGCTTGCCATCGCTCAGCAAGGCGCCCCGCTTCAGAGGTTCCTTCAGTTGGCGTCGTCCTTTCTCGTGGCCTATCTTTGTTTCTTGCGCATTCCGAAAGTACATGCTCCATACCGGCCCGGTCGAGCTCGCACCACGGGCAGCCAGGCGACGGGTACATCGCGGGCCACAGGCGGTGCAGATGGTAGGGGTTGGTGAAAGTGCCCGTCTGCAGACGCCTCAGGTCCACCGCTTGCGACCTGTCCAGACGCACGTGGGGTTCCGGATATTTCTGCCGGTCTTTCCTTAGTGCCCGAGCACCTCGTGGTACGTGGCGGGGAACTCTTCGGCGATGATCTCACCGCTTCGTGCTGTGACCGCTGATGCGACAAATTGCACGAAAACCGCTTTTTCCTGGAAGCGACCGTATTCCCATACACAAGTGTTTTGCAGTTTCGCGAGATCAGATGAAAAAGAGTTAGCTGCTAGCCTTAGTTCGTTATAACATTAAGACATGGTGCTATCACATTCACTGTGTCGCCCTTTCAGGGATACAGATTTTTTTTTTCAAAATTCATGGGCCAAATTTCTGTCCCCACAAAGCCCTTGAATCTTCAATTTCTTCTGTAGTAATTTTTGATTTATATATCACCAAATTTAGGAGACATGAGCTTCAAACTTTGAGGTTGGGGGGCGTTAGCTTAAAGGGTATTTAGAAAACCTAAGGAATGCTAAGGGTAGACGTTAATGCTGCGGCGGGTATCATGACTAGATATATACGCTGACAAAACAAAAAGAGAAACTAGTGCAAGCGCGGAGAGCCTTGTGAAACACTTTTCTCGTGGGTTAGTGGTCACGTTTCGACGTCGAGAAACATTCTCCGTTGGTGATGTCAGTTTGAGAAATAGAAAAAAGAAACTGTTCTGCAACACTATGGTTTCACCCCATGTACGTAGAGCCTTAATATGGCCCTCCAACACTTTTCAAGGCCTGATTATTTTACATTTTTAACACGAAAGTGTTTTATGCCGGGGTCCACCAAGACTTAAGTGACGTATTTTGGTCACGGATACAACGTTGTAAAATTACGCTACCAAATGAGAAAGAAAGAAAACATTCAGGAAAGAGTTCCCCCGCCGGGCGTCGAACCTATGACTCCTTGGGCCGCGACGAAAAGCGCCCGATGTTCTACCGACTGAGCTATCGAAGCAGTTGCAAGGCTCTCTACAAACGCGCCTTAAATCTCTCACACATTCTCTCCCGCACGGTGCTCTCTCTCGGCGAGGCGGGGCGGTGCCGCCGTCTGTGACCGGTGAAGACAAGTAATGCGGCATGACACTTTTAAGGCGAAAGCCTTATGCTCACGTCCGTCCGGTGTCCGTCCGGTGTCCGTCCGGCGTCCGGTGTCCGTCCGTCCGTCCATCCGGATGTCCGTCCGTCCGTCCGGATGTCCGTCCGTCCGTCCGTCCGGTGTCCGTCCGTCCGGATGTCCGTCTGTCCGGATGTCCGTCTGTCCGGATGTCCGTCTGTCCGTCCGTCCGTCCGTCCGTCCGGATGTCCGTCTGTCCGTCTGTACGTCCGTCCGTCCGTCCGGATGTCCGTCTGTCCGTCTGTCTGTCCGTCCGTCCGTCCGTCCGTCCGGATGTCCGTCTGTCCGTCCGTCCGTCCGTCCGTCCGTCCGTCCATCCGTCCGGTGTCCGTCCGTCCGTCCGAATGTCCGTCCGTCCATCTGGATGTCCGTCTGTCCGTCCGGATGTCCGTCTGTCCGTCCGTCCATCCGGTGTCCGTCCGTCCGGATGTCCGTCTGTCCGGATGTCCGTCTGTCTCTCCGTCCGGATGTCCGTCTGTCCGTCCGTCCGTCCGGATGTCCGTCCGTCCGTCCGGATGTCCGTCTGTCCATCCGTCCGTCCATCCGGATGTCCGTCCGTCCGTCCGTCCGGGTGTCCGTCCGTCCGTCCGTCCGGATGTCCATCTGTCCGTCCGTCCGTCCGTCCGTCCGTCCGTCCGGATGTCCGTCTGTCCGTCCGTCCATCCGGTGTCCGTCCGTCCGTCCGTCCGTCCGGATGTCCGTCTGTCCTTCCGTCCGTCCGGATGTCCGTCCGTCCGTCTGTCCGTCCGTCCGTACGTCTGTCTGTCCGTCCATCCGTCCGGATGTCCGTCCTTCCGTCCGGTGTCCGTCCGTCCGTCTGTCTGTCCGTCCGTCGGTCTTTCCGTCCGTCTTTCCGTCGGTGGAATGGCCATACGCTTTCGCCGAACACACTTTGGAATGTACAAAGTGTCCTTCAATTTTTAGCACCGACAGAGAGCGATTCGCCGACGACGCAGTTAAAGCATGGGATCCGAGATTGCGCGCCGGCGCGCAATCTTGGAGGCGATGGTTAAAGCTTCTCGATAGCAGTGAAAAACCCTGGTCGCGCTAGCATCTGGGAGTCGCCGATGCAGTCATGTTCTTTGCCTTTCGCTTCGTGGCCGCGTGTGACAGCTCGTTGTCGGCATGGTTGTCGGTGTCGTACAGCGTCCGCGTGCACCAATGGTGCTTCGCCGCCGACTACTTCGGTTGAGATTGCACCGACTAATAAAACTGTTGCAGTGAGCACTGCAGCAAGGCGACGATGTAGACGGGCGAATGTCGTGCCTTGGTGGAGCGAGACAGAGCTCTGCGGGACGTGGAACGCCCGCACGCGTTCGCGGCTCCAGCTATGAACATCTGTCTCCGGCGTTGCTGAAGCGCACTGTAGTAGTGTATGCATGAACGCAGGCGTAGGTTACCCTATTACTCAGAAGTGCACACCGTGCCCTTTCTCTCCTTAATAGACGACGCTTTAAAGACGCCCATATCGAGTACCAGTGGTTAGTGTGTGCTTGTTGTTATCTTTGCGCGGGATTCACGATACGCTTTGTCCAGGTATACGTTAAAAATTTCAGCTACCACAACGGTTAAATCATGATCATTGGCTGTAGTAGTCGCGATGGAGATGTGCCACTAGACGTCAACGTGGGTTTGTCCACGTCAAACGATGCTATAGCTGCCAAACACCAATGCACCTTCGACAAGCTCTCATATATCACAAAACAATAAGCACCACTTCTGTGAGTACACGTTTCACTTTCGTGTTATACCGATTCCTATGACGGAGGGATGAGCAATGTTTTTTTTTACATTTTTTACTTGCGGGTTGCATAGACCAAAGGGTGAAGAGATTAGTGCAGCAAGAACGGCAGTGATCGGGGCACGCAGTCTGAAGTTATTATGCCTAGAAAATTTGAAATATAATAAAATGGACGCCTACCTTCAACTTAATAGTCACGCGGTCACCTGACCACATTTCACACTCCCTGTCACGTTCGCGAACGCTCCAATGAAATGAACTAAAAGCTCCTACGTACGGGAAGCTTGCACGCCATTTTGCCCGTTATTTTCAACGT
This sequence comes from Rhipicephalus appendiculatus, assembly GCA_030522465.1. Lineage (NCBI taxonomy): Eukaryota > Metazoa > Arthropoda > Arachnida > Ixodida > Ixodidae > Rhipicephalus > Rhipicephalus appendiculatus. The sequence continues at coordinate 29,481 of JALIZH010007617.1, forward strand.
ATTTATGACGTCGTTGTGATAGTAACAAACAATGTGGTGCTTGAAGAATGAACAGCTCATGAGCAACGAGGCACCTCGTGAACGCCTCTAGCCCGTATTGTATCTTTAGTGACCTTTCTTTTTGCGACGGCGCCTATATCAGCAAGGGCACCAATATGGGCTTGTTGGTTCACCGTAAATTGGCTTGCAGCATAACGCAGAAACACACAGGGACAAAGAAGAAATACTCGATGAACACAAGCGCTTGTGTTCGTCCAGTACTTCTTTGTCCATGTCTGCTTCTGCGCTATGCTACAAGCCTGTCTATATCAACGCTCTTAATTTTTTCTAGGAGCGAAGCTCCTTAGGCCCAAACCCCACCGTCGCCATCGAAGCTCCCTTCTCTTAAGCATCACTTTAGGTTGCAGTGACCGGTGATTTAAGAGGAAATATTTAGGCCTTGAGCGGTTTGGTTCTAGCGCACCAGAAATTCGAGGATAAAATAAATGAGCTCTGAGCACAACTGGTTATAATGGTCGTCTTCACTTTCCCCACCTTTATCGTGGATTGCGAAATGACAACCATCATTCTAGCGCACTACGGGCGCTTTGTCGAAGGCACTAGCAGACGCTCTCCCCACCCGGCGCCGGCGCAATAAGACAACGAAACGCTGCGCGCGGCGTTCCGTCACCGCCGTCGAAGCTCCCCGTAGCATCACCGCTCGCACCCCTCTCCTGCCTGTCTCCCTCTCCCTGCGCTGCGTGCGCCGAACACTCAGTCGTTCCCGCCACCGAGCGCAGCGCAGCAGACGCTCTCCGCGTGTGCGGCGCAACGCCGCATCACCGCTCGCACCCCTCTCCCACTTGTCTCCCTCTACCTGAGCTGCGCGCGCCGCACACTCACTCGCTCAGTCGTTACCGCCACCGAGCGCAGCAGACGCTCTCCCCACCCGCTCCCCACCCTACCGCCTTCATGAAGCCCGCAGCGAGATGAGGCGCATAGTCGTTTGCGTCCCATTTCTAAGGAGCTTAGCTCATCGGTTGGTATTCGTACACGGAACAACTGCGAGTCTTTTCCGTTTAGTGTCTTCAAAGAACGACGCCTGGAACGTCACACGCGGGTATCCTACAGCGTCATGGCGTTCGGCGCAATCGCTGCTCGGCGCTGCAGTCTTCAAGCAGAAAAAATCGAACAGCGTTAGTCTATCTGGCGTTCAGAAAAAAGCTGTGAAAAGTGTGCAGGGTAGCAAACTGGATGCTACAATTCTGGTTGACCTGCCTGCCGTTCTGTCATTTTATTCCCTCTCTCTCTCAGGGAAAAAGCATGCTAAAAAAACAATAATTATCCCTTTTTTGATGCAACGCCGCGATAACTTCTGCCGTTACCTTTATCCAATCACAGCAAGGCGCTGTGCATTGTCATTTCCACCCGCACTAGTTCTGGCGAACACCACTACGCGTTAGTGCGATCGGCACCGATGTAGGCGCTACGAAAAAGTGTTTGCAGGGATAGAGTGCACTACAAGCTCTATCTATATAGCAGGGGGGGCTATTTGTTAGCGTTCTGTCACAGAACCGAGGAGGGAAGGGACGGAAGAACGAGAGGGAGCAAACAGCCAATAGGCGAGCTGAGGGAATGCAGAAATACTTTCGACGCACGAAGAAATACAACATTTTTATAGCTGAACATCAATATTAGCAGGCATTGTTTTTCAAAGTTTGAGAGTGAAGAGCGGGATGACTTTAACGGTTTTTTTATGGTAATGTATTGAGGGGACGCTTGATGATGACGCAATTTGACAAGTCGTTGGGTGGTGATTTCCCCAAATTCTCCGCGCGGGATTCGGTAAGCCAGGCACAAAGCAGGCTAATTCGATTCTCCGGGCTCAAGCGCTTACGTTTCGATCCTATCCATGTTGTCCGAAGACTGTTTTGTATCCGTTCTATCGACAAAATGGGGCCTCCGCCCGTTCTGTGCCCGTACGGTGGCTATTTTCCCACCTTGACCGTCAGACAAGCCGCGACCGATCCCGTGCGGCTCCCTCGCGTTCTTTATTTTATTAAGCTATCCCTTGCGCTCTTCCATTCCGTCGCTCCACCGTTCTGTGACAGAACGCTTACAAAATAGACCCCCTGGGCCTCTTTAAGCGCGTGCTTAAAGCAGGGAAGGGGGGGAGGGGGGGGGGCAGGCATGTCTTCTCGTACCTCGTTTTTCGTCCAGGTAGAGTAGCAAACTAGAAGTTTATCTTACGGTCATCAAAATGCAAATCCAGAGCACCGTTAACGAAGGCATACACAAGGAACACGAGGCACGGCGCCTGCGAACCTTCGCCGCCCTGTATTTGCACACTCCAACATACTCCCGCTGAGAACATTCACGACAAAAAGATAAACCGAAAACAACGCAGGCTTCCGAAAAACTCAAGTACTTTAAATAGCAGCGCCTCCGTCGTCAATGGGTCAAAGCACCCATATTGCTTCAGCGTATTGTATTTTTTCTTCTTCTTTTTATTACAGCTTCCTCATTAGGCAATTCATTAAACAGCGTATTTCGCGTTGCCAAGTTTCCTTGATCAACCAAAAACATTTCACGACAGGTATTCCTCTAAAGGGACGTTGAACTACAGCAGCTAAGCTTCACGAAGAAAAATAAAATAAACCAACCGCAGCGGTGGCAAGCCGTCAGAAAAGAAAATCTAGTTGCTCGTGCGCTTTTAGCGAAACAAAATCGGCTGTCCCCAGAAGCGTTGGCGCGACGCTTTCACTAGCTCAAAACTTCAAGAATAAATAATCTGTAGGCCCGGGAAGCGCTGTAAAGGCTGGCCTCACCTCAAGCACAGGGGGGGGGGGGGGGGGGGGCTATGGGAACTCTACAGTGTACAGGTATTCAACAAAGTGTCACCACCACCCCTCCCTTTACGCAACGGGCAAGCAGTGCTTGCACGGAGTTTCTCTGCGCCAATCAATCAAGATTTTTGTTTACAGCTCTCTAGCAGCCTTGACTGTTGAGCAAGCGCAAAAACTTCACAAGCCCTCCCCCAGCAAAAAAAGAAAGAAGCCCAAAATTTCATTGCCGAAACTTGTAAAAATCAAGTTCAATGACAGGCTGTAGGACGGCGGGGCAAGGCGGGGAAGATGCACGCTGAATAAACGCCTGTCAACGTTGCAGCAATTATTGTTACATTTTAAGAGCTCTGTGCTGCAGTGTTCTGTATTCAAAAACACCGCGTGAACAAAAAGTACAAATTTTAAACGAAACTCTCTTCTAAATCTCCGCCTTACTATAATTTGGAACTTCGCAGGACCCCCGCAAACTTTTTTTTTTCGAATATTCAACGGGGATATTCTCAATTCGCTAACAGAGGACAATGAGGCTCAGCCTGCGGATGTTCTTATTATAATAAATGGCAAGACGTTTGTAATTAGCGGCTTGCTATGTAATTAGGATATGGCTATTGTACGTTAGATGAATAAGGAAGACTTGGTGTACTTGCCTGTTTTTTTTTTTAAAATGATAGCCTGAAAATTACGAGGAAAAAAAGTCAGTTTCGCTTCAAGGGCAAGGCAATGAATTCGATAGAAAGAAATTGGGATGTCACAGGAAGAACGTCAAGCAGCTGGAAACTTTCCGCGCACTGCTCAAGCACAACAGACGCAGCCAAAGAACACACAAGGCTAGTGCGAACAAACAACTCTCACAGCTGGACACTTGCAGCGTGCTGTTCAAACACATAGAAGGACGCCCGAACAGAACGCACAGGTATAGACAAGACGAAGGCGAAGTAACTGATAGTTGTTATATCATCTTGCACTTACTTTGGATTTTCTAGCTAGCAGACGTGACCATCGTGTGGTCTATAGCTTCAACGCAGACTTTGCAGTGTAGCCCAAAACGTAGAAAACTCCCCCTCAAGAGATAAGCGCGTGAGCACGGGCGACCACGCCCACATCCCAACTCCGGCGAAGCATTAGAGAGTTTACAATAGGGAACCCAAGGAATTAGGGGACCCAAGGAACTAGGGGACCCAAGAAATTTGCGAGGCGCCAGGGCGCATGCACAGAACGCAAGCCACTGTAGGACTCTCCCGCTCGCGTTGTCCCAAGACCCCTAGCGCCCTCCGTTGGGTGGCGAACTAAACCTGGGAGCGCATGACCTCAAGATAAGAAACTAAAGAAGGCGCTTGGCAGTGGCCCGTGGAGTCACAGCTCGCATTTCCTCCTGGCACTGATTCTTCATTGGTCGATTCTCGTCACAATGTAAGATATACACTGCGATTCTGTTTCAGCCGGCTCGTTTCTTCCCTCCTGTAGAATAAGCTTACAAGAGCCAAAGCGCTCCCACGAGCTCGCGCCACCACGTGCCACGGAGCGCTCTTTTTTTCACTGGCCGACTGGCCACGAGTGGCGTGGCGCTACAACCCAAAAACCAAAGACGATACGATGCAAACGCAGCGTGGGCGACAAGCAGCATGTACCTGTGTCTCACATAATTTTAATTTCACCACGTGTGTCATCCCATGCGTTTCAATTAACGCCGAGTGCGTTTGTATTGTACCGTTAGTATCTGCAGAACGAATGGATCATGTCGTAATTGTCTTAGGCAACACGCTGCGGCGCAAGGGGTCGCAATTTCAAATCACCGGTCACGCGCTTCGAAAACTTATTGGTCTGAAGTATTCTTATTTGTGGCTTTTATGTAATATACATACATATACGGGACATGACGGTGACGGGAGAAACGAACCAAGAGTGCCCATATAATTAGTTTTCGCGACAAATGAAATGGAAAACAGCGGGAATCACGCCAACGATTTTTGCATTCCACTTCGTATTTATCATTTGCACCATTTTTTTTCGATAAAGCAAGAATAACAACTAACCCAACTTCCTATTCTTTTGAATCATCGCCAGAACCTGCCATATTAAGTGATGTCATCATCCCTACATTTCTTAGCTAATTGCGAGGAATTGGAAGTCGTGATTTCGAAGTAACAACAACAATAACCAATAACAATACCGTTCGATTTAGCCTAGAAAACAGTTTCAGCGCGCAAAAGATGCACATACTTATATTACAAAACTGAAGAACCAATTTGTTTTTTACTCATGCAGCTTCAGAAAAAAATGAAGAACTAACTTCATACGCAAAAATATACCATGTTAACGCGAAGGTCACCGTCAGCAAATGTTATTTTAAAGGAACAATGACTTCCATAGGGCCCTCGATCAATAGCAATCTGAAGTGCGCTCTCCCTGTAGGACACCGCAATAGCCGAATATAATTTGCTGTTTTTTAGTCCCGAAAGTTCAATGACCCGCAGAGACGCTTAAGGAATAATATTATCTTACACATATGGGCAAACCTGTTAAAATCTGCCTTCCCTTACTTCCCTCCTCATTGACCGTAATTACGCCCTGGCGTTTGAACCCCGATCTTGACATTTTGCCTCGTGGCACTTGAGGACCTGGGCGCGCTAAGGTTATGCGATGTCGACATTACGGCGTCCGTTGCGGAGAACGTCTTACGCTGCTCCTCAGCGACAGCGCGTCGTATTTATTGTCGCCACCAAAAATACTCAGTGCCACGAGACTGCGGTGGCACGTTTGCGTAAACGCGAGCGTGAAGTGTTTACGCGCACTTATACGACGAAGGGCGGTAACACCCTTGCAGCTGGAGAAGCATAAACAACCTTGCAGATTAAATGACGACCAGAATACCCCATCGTGGGAGGCGCTCGTTTGTTGACCCCTCGAGGCCGAGGTGTTTCGTTCCAAGCACTTCACGCGTTTACGTTGTCGATGCTGTTGGGCAAGCGGGCCGTATATAATGCAGTCCCGGGTGTTAGTGAGGCAGACTTAATTAACGATGCTGCATGCATCGTTATCAAACGGCAGACGTAGACAAGCGTGCATCGCTGGTCTCATCTTTGGTGGTTGTGCTAACATGTAGTCTGGACGTTTCCATCCATCCATCCATCCATCCATCTATCCATCTATCCATCCATCCATCCATCCATCCGTCCGTCTCTACTTACGTCATACTAAAGCGCCTTTTCCAAAGTTTCACTTCGTGGCAGCAATTTCCAACTCGTACAGTAGTGCTTACCGAGGCCGATTTTTCTAACGTGCCAAAAATCTTGTAGAAAGTTCAGTATTTGGTGAGAAACAGTGGCGTAGGCAGAATAATTTTTTCTGTAAGTGTGTGTGTGTGGGGGGGGGGAGGGGGGGTGTGGTTCAACCATATATTTTATGTGTTCTTGAATACGTTTGTATGCCTGTGTGGATATATACACATGCAAACTTCAAAATTTTGTGGGGGGCCTGAACCTGCCCCCCGTGGCCCCCCCCCCCCCCCCCACCCCTGCCTTCGTCACTGGCCATGAATACTCGACTTTGCGCCCGTTGCTACCTTTTTCTAGCTCTTTGGTTAAAACTGATTGTTCATATTATTTGTGTTTCGCTTGGTGTGTTATAAGCAACGTATAAGTCTGTAAGCTTAAAACTGATTGTTCATATTAATTGTGTTTTGCTTAGTGTGTTATAAGCAACATCTAAGTATGTAAGTTTTTGTCTCCCCCTATAACCACCTCGCCTCGCCTTGCTCGCGTGACTCTTTTGTACGTTCACTCAGCATCGACAACGTAAACGCGTCTCCTGTTTGGTCTACGGACTGCAGTATGTACTAAAAAAAAATAAATAAACACTCTTCGCACATAGTATTCAACACGAGTGAGCTCAGCCAGTTATCCTAAGTACCAAGTGTGCTCTGCGAAAACTTGTCCACTAAAAATCACCGACAAGCCTGTTTTAATGTGGTTCACAGCACAGTTAATGGCATCGCTCAACATGTACCCACCTCTACAGCTTCTCCTGTCAGGCGTTTCTGGATTGACGTTACAGCTGAACAGCAGTGAGCGTGCTGTGTGCGTCTGAAAAAAAAAAAAGAAAAAAAAAGAAGGAAATCAACTAAGTTTCACGCCGGGAAAACCGTAGTACAGTGAAGCTGTAAGAGCCTGAGTGTATGCGATTGGCTGGCGAGATCACGATCGTTATAATCATCATCATCATCATCCTTTAGAGTCATACTTATTTGGAGCTTCATCATGATCGTCATGATTTCGGTCTATTTATTTCTTTATTCACTCCACCCCCCTTTTCACGTGACCTATCTGACTGCTACTACTTATACTACTATTACGACTAAATTATTACTGCTACTACTAATTCCGGTCGCGGCGGCCACATTTTCGATGGAGGCGAAAATTCCCAAACCCCGTGTACTTAGACTTAGGTGCACAAAAACATTCAAAATTGAAGGTTTTTAAAACTTTGAAACGCATTTCAAGTTCTGTACGAAAGCCTAAACGTCTTTTAATGTTTAAAAACCATTTGCCCTTTTGGTCGGCTTTTCACGAGTTTTCATTGTTCGTTATGCCTTTTCCCGACCAGACAAATTATCGCCGAAGCACAGTTTGTTCTTCATTCAAACATAAGCGATATTGAAGGACATGGTAGAAAACTCCGCTACATGGGCTTAGCAGTTTTTTAATGGGAATTTCACGATTTTTTTCGAGGCACTGCTAACGACAACCGCGCAAATAAAAATACGTACGTGGAGAATATTATCGAAGTTCTATTCTTCTGGGACGAAAATATTCCCTGTTTACACAGTGTAAGTGCGCCGTCTCCAGTAAACACCACTATATATGTGCTTGTACATCACTTTGCATATCATGTTTATAGTAGCGGTTCTTGACTCGACTAAATAGAAAAAAAAAAATAATGGAAGCAAAAAATACCTTGCCATATATCATCCCCGCATTACTCATACATCTAGACACCATACATTTTTCAGGCATATGCATCTAAAAAAGTGAAATGTGATGACGCGGTTTTTCGGCGAAACGCCCACAAGTCAAGGACGAAACTTTGCTAGACGTTAAAGCAATTTTATTTCACTCGTGCACTTTCTATGAAAGATAGCTTTCTCAATTTAAAGTTCAGCAAAGTAAGAAAACTCTACGAATTAAGCAGCACAGGAAATAAAAGAAACTAAAATCTTATTCTAAACGAGAAAGGTCACAAAACGTGCGACCAATTTTTTTCCTGTTTTTTTTACGTCGCCGTATCTTTCCGCAATGTTTCACGGGAACAAACACGGTCTTTCGCTTTTATGGCCAGGAAAGAGAGTTTTAAAATATTCAGCGGTCTGTGTTTTCCGCGCAAACACCTCGGTAGCATCCGGCTGCCACGCGGAAGCGACCTAGCGGCGTTCATTCACGCGGGCCGCTTTGAATACGTTAAAAAATGCTTCCACACGTAAGCGAAGTAATGAAGTGACTACTTTCGCAGCTGTTGTTACAAAAGCCTACACTGCGTGACCGCCGACTCCACTCCGGAGAACGGGACTTCGGGTGTGCCGGATCGAGACACTTCGACGGCCACGAAGCGACCACAAGCATTCCAATGGTCGTGGGTGATCGCCTGACAACGTTCAGAGACATTACCCAACAGTGTAGGCTCGAAAAACGTAAGCTGCCACCAACGCCCGATAAGTTAAACAGGAGCGATTCAGTAAGCTGCCGCTTTCTGCAACCACTCTAGCAAATATGCTAAAAGATATGAAACGAAAAAAAAGCACAGAACCGACCATGCATGACAAAAAGCCGGTAGTGGTCCCACACGTTCTCAAAGCATCCCATAAATTGAAGAAGATAGGAGCCAGGCATGATCTGAATATTGTCTTCTCAGCTGCAGTCAAGCTGAAATGAATATGCCAAAAAGTAAACGACCAGGATGCGAAGAAAGAAGAATGCCAAACACGTCATGTGAATAAATATGTTGAATGTGAAGTAGGCATCGTATACACTATCCCACTGACATGTGGCAAGGCATATGTGGGGCAATCGGGAAGATGCCTCAACGAACGGCTCAAAGAGCATCGCTATGCATGCCAGCAAACGGTAATTACAGGCAACCTTTGCATGCACTGCAGGGAGTGTGGGTGTAGCCCAATGTTCGAAAAAAACGTCAGTTTCGGCAACATCAAAGAATAAGACCACACGTGAAATATGGGAAACCATTCACATATCGGACCAGCAAAGCACATGCGTCAGTTCAAGCTCCATTCTGCTAACCCTGACGAAAGACAAACTGATCAGAAATAGCACGTGGCAATTAAGTCAGCCTACTCGCAAAAGAACATTGAGTCATCGCCATATCCCGTAATCACCCCACGTGTTGCATCAGAAGACAGCTCAGCAAGAGTGTCGTCTCCTAACCCATCGTAAACCATTCATTCTCTTTCCTCGACTTCCTTTTCCTTCACATCTTTTCAATAAATTCAGTTGATAGTTTGCGATTGTCATGTCCACTTCGTAATATGTGCCCTCCCTAACTCATTTTGTCCCTCTAAGTGTAGCGCCGTATTTTAATCATGCAAAACCAACTAGCCCAATACCTCACTTTGCTCACACTCATACTCTAGGCCGACTGTGAACCTCTTTTTGCACAGTGTACTGTCGTCAGTAAAAGTAGGGATAGGCTCACTCGCGAGATTATAGCGGCAGAAAAAATATCTTCATTGGGTTCAGCATGTGTCATCCCTCCTTCTGTACACCTTTCAGATAATAAAGAGTTGTACTTTCTGAGAAAGTAGTGTGCGCATGTTCGACGGTGTTGAGCACGGTATATATACGCATGTGATGTTCAATAAACCTTTGTTGGTAGTTAGCACTCGTATTGTTTGGTGTCGTTTTTCTTTGTGTCTGTTTTTCCTGCGCTACGAAGTGTTTAAGACCGTCTTATACCACTGCTATCCAACTTTTACCCCACCGATGTGTGTAAAGTGTGCCTACACAGAGCCGCGCTGCGCCACATGCTTTGGGAATGTGCCGGCAACAACGGTCGTGAAAATGCCGCAGTTCGCTGTGCGCCTATAACGGTGGGCAATACTCTCTCACTAGATGAACTCCCAAATTCACTCGCTCCCGCCACCGGTGGGGGTGCGGTAGCCGCGAGGGGCCTTCTCCGTCGGCGCCGCCACCACTGGGAGGCGGCCCTGAAAGCTCGTAGCTGATTGACCAGCTCTGTGCCGTCCGGCAGGCCGAGGATGCCGGCCGAGTACAGGGACTCCAAGCCGTCACCTCAGGCCAACAAGACCAAAGCGCCGGCCAAGTGTACTAAATAAAGTCCATTTCTGTCTTGCGTTCTTTCTGTGTGCCAAACAAAGACTAAAGTGAAAACTTCAGGACGTTTCAGCTTCGCCTTCAAAAATAGAGCGCTACAGGATGATATGGCCCTGTTCGCCTCGTCTCATTCAACACAAGAGTGCTGCGACGAAATGAAGGCCAGAGCGCGCAACCCTGCCCGCCTAAAACTCTCCTGTATGCATGCCTACTGCAAGTGCAGTTGTGTATTGCCTACTACGGCACAATTTATTGCAACGCGAATCAGCGAAGTACCGACTGCGTGTCCATAAGACAATAAGCTGCAATTTAGAGCAGTGGTTCTCAGCCATGAATCCTTCGGGGACCCTCTGTGGACTCATGGAAGTAATGAGGGACCCCTTGCTGTGAGAGAAAATGGGTGGAGGGGGGGGGGGGGGGCTCATAAATGAACATGACACGCAGCATGAAATAGGTGTCATTAGTTTCTCCCTGGCAAAAAATGTCCAAACTAAAGTGCCATTCGAGGTTGATCTCAACTACTTGTCAATAAGTTGCGCGGTCCGCAACCACTTCTAATCTGTTTCGACCTATATTTTATCTTCATATATGCAAGCCTAGAAAGCGCATGCTTGTAAACATAGTAGAAAACTGCAAGTAAAGCTTTAGAGCCATCTCATGAAGATGGGAAAACACAAGTAAGGTACGCATTTGGGCTGGTTGGTTCATGATTACGAGTGAAAAACAGCGCTAAAAAGACGGGACAAGAAACACGGCGCCGTGGTCCCGTGTTCTTTCTTGTCCCGTCTTTTTAGCGCTGTTTTTCACTCGGAAAACATAAGTCAGCTCTGGCGTAATACAAAGTTGTTACGCGTTGAAGCATACGAAAAATGAGAAGGTGCCGCTGCCTCGGGACACAGTGTGCCTCCAAAAAAACGCGTTCTCTTTTTGCGAGGGTGGGTTTCACTGACCCCCCCAAAATGTCCTCGTGGATCCTCCGGTGTCCACGAACCCCCCATTTGAGAATCACTGATTTAGAGCAGTAAGTACTCTACCACGCGGAGCTGTGTGTGGGTGTCTCCGAATTGACACCATTTTCATATAAAAAAAATGACAGCTGATGGTAGTCGTAAAACATTTATTTGAAAAAAAACAAGGGAGGTATGCAGGGACGGCCCCTTAAGGGGACAGCACCTAAAAATAGTAGGTGGGGATCCCTAGTACTGGACCCCAATGGCGTCAGCTGCTGCCTGGTCTCTTCGGACCAAGGCCTTTTGGGCCTGAAGGTCTGAACAGCCAAGCAGGGCTGCCTCCCACTTCTCCCGGGTCGGGTTGGAGATAGGGGGGCATAGCAGGAATGGGGGAGCAGGCCCACACCATGTGGTAGATGTCCGAAGACACCTCCCCACAGTGTGAGCAACTGCCGGAAAAGGCGGGATCGAAGTGTTTGAGTGTTGCCGGGCACAGCATAGTGTTTGTGAATATTCGCTGTAAAAGCCGCTCCTCCGCGTTACTTAAACCTTTACATGGGCGTGGAGAAAGGCTGAGGGCGTTGTTAGAAAAAGTGGTTAACGGTATAGAGTACCATATTTTTTACTACGGGAGATCAGTAGGCCTTCCCTTACAACACGTGTAGTGACAACACGTGTAGTGACATACTTCAGCTTATAGCTCATCCACTTCTACCGCCATTGTTTCCCAAGCGGAGCATTGATCTTTCCGCGAGATACACTGCTGTGATCTTTTGGAAATGTCAAACAAATCAAGTTTGGACTACGTTTCCGGGAGCACAGAGAACCTTTTAGAAAATTGTCTTATAAGGTACGCTGAAGCGACATTTTTCTTTTGTTTTAGTTGTAATGAGCTTGTAGCTAAATGCAGCCTATTCACATGGATTACCTATACTCCGTTTCACAAGCTGTTGGCAGTACTGTGGAAGGTACGGGCGACCTCAGCCAATCATGACAGAGCGCACTACATAATTGTGTTCCTACGCGAATGCCGCTTCCGTGAATCTGAACAGTGGCCCCGCCTGTGTGAAAAAATGTGCACCATACTAAATAACTTTTTAATTTTGTAGCAGGTGGTGCTTGGCACCATCGTGATCTAAATCGTGATATGTTTAGTTTAATTTGCGACGGGCTGACTTCCGTTCCAAAGGAACTGGCCCGGCTTTGTCTGTTAATATTTGGTGCCATCCTGTTCCTAAGAGTTGTCATCACAGCAGAGATTTTTTTTAACGTTTACGCCACAGGTATAGGAAAAATATTTACTTCAATCATTCAATCAATCAATTTAAGTGAATCATTGAGCCAATTAACGAGCGAGTCATTGGAATCAACCAATCCGAAGCTTTATTTCCCGACATACTAAGACGTTTTCGGTTTTTTTTTATCTTCGCTACTCCCACTGCAACAGATCCCGCCCTGTACGCACCACGTAATGATTACCATGAGCACGTTAGAAGGGTTCACTTCTCATCGTCCTCATCAAAACTTGAATCCGTTGTCTGTGCTCCGCAGAAAACCGGCGGCGACATCGCACAATGTGCGTCGCTTCTATGAGAAATGCGTTCCGTGAGCGATCGTTGTATTTGAAGCCAAGCTGCTTCAGCATCCTCAGCATCATCCTTGTGGGACACGGTCTGTAGCGTCTCGTCCTCTTCAAAACGCTGCACCACTTGGGCGATAGTTGGAATTTCACGTCTCTCAAAATATATGTGCTGTACACCCACCCATCGAAAGACGCTCAGGTCAAAATCGTCGAGCTTCTTCGCCCGATCACGGCCTTTCCAATAAGAACGCTTGTTCGGTGGTGACTCTACTGATAGAGCGTTCGCTCGCTCACCTGGGTAGGTTTTTCCGTACTCTCGGTGAGTGAATCCACGCTTGCACTCTCCCCGCACTCGACGCGAAGCGTTAGCGTTGAAAGCTATTTGCCTCGAAAGCTTGGGAAAATCGCGCACACTCGATGAATGGCTCACCGGCGAGTTTATGGGACGCGTTGCAGACACTCGGCCAACTCGGGCGACGCCATGTTGCCTAAACGCGGCGCATCACCACCTCACAACAAACCTACGCTCAGACGCGTCCATGCGAGCTTTTTCTCTTAATTTCCACGAATTATTAAAACACTTTGGACGCTTCAAAACATCGATCCGAACCATACTGCCACTTTGTGCGTTTGTAGCGTGCAAAATAGTTCTGGATTGCTAAAATAGTTGAAGGACTATTTGCTGGGCTCACCAAGCCCTGATTGGACGAGAGAGCTCTACCTTTGGCAGCACTGCCAACAGCTTGTGAAACGGAGTATAAAGAATTAAGTGGACACTCTAAGAAGTAAAGGAGGAAGAGGAGTATCGAGGCTGCTCCTTTAGGGGAGTAACTAACCTGCCACAGCCAGTCCTCCCTTTTGGGGGTAACTGCGAAGGCACGAACGGTTACTCCCTCCCGCCCCTCACGGTTACTCCTTAACACTTGCTCCTTCCCGATACTCCTCAAGCGAGCAACAATTACTTTTTTAGGAAGAAAATCAGTTATTGGTTTACTTAACAAGCGTTTTGAGGTTTGCATGCAGGCAGGCGGCTGAACTTAATGCGTTTAAATAAAAGGAGCACTTCACGTGAGTCTAACAGTAGAATTGACTATGTTTTTTGGAGTTAAAATCATTCGCCTGTAAACATGTGAACTTAGAGCGGGCAACCAAGCTGATGAGAGAATGAGGGTTCCACATGTTTTTAGCCTACTGCAGCTCTGCGTGGTGCCGTTTTTTATGCCACTTGTACTACAATATATTTTGGGATATATAAACTTATCTTCCGGCCTGCCTGGTTTTGGTAGGCTGATGTCTCGATTGGTGTCGGCACAAACGCCATGTAAATACGCAAAATGTACATAGTCATGTTTTATTCGTGCTTTTTGTTTACCACGTAATGTACATATGTATACCTATGTTTCTGTAACAAATTTTGTGTGTCTGTTCATGTTCAGTTCCGTTGAAATGTTGTGTTGAAATGTTATTGATGTCCACCGTCTGTGATAATAAATTTCTCTAAACACAGACTAGAGGGACCGCATGCTGCTCTCCCGTAGTAGAAAACGTAGCGTACGTAGTACTCGTAATCGTTCATTTGCCGAGCGAAGCTAGTATTAACGGACCTGCGCAGCTGGTGGAGTTCCAAAAAACCCTCCGCATCCATAGCTGGCGCGCACCAATGAAATAAAACTCACAGTGTCCTTATTCTGTCGCCAAAGACGACACGAAGGCGAAAGCCATCTTCTTTTTCTCCCTAGTCGATGTGTTGATGCTGCCTCGCCACCCTCTGAATGTTTTCTGCCCCTAATGGGGTTTTGCACTGCCTCCAAGATCGGTGGCACCTCGGCTGGTTTTGCACTGCCTCTGTGATCGGCACAACTTTCACTACGCAAGGACGTCATGGGATGACTTCACCAGGTGACGTCAAGCTATGTGGTGTCATTGTGAAGCCATGATTACGTCATAAAATCTGTGACGTCATGAAGAGGTCACATGGTGACATCATCACGTGGTGATGATATTTTTGCATCACTCGGGTTGTCACCTCCGACGGGGCAGGCCGGTCGATTTTCGAGTTTGATGAGGCATCTAAGGCTTTCGCCTTAAAAAGAAGACTAAGAGTTTTGCCTTCGAGTTGCCTTAGACGAACGCATGAGACCGTGTGACTGTAAGGGAAATTTTGCAGCTCTACCATGGGATGGTACTTTAGAACATTCCCGCGTTCTTTTCCTTTCTTTTTTTCTCAGTGCACTGGCGTAAAGCCTAACATAAGAGCCTGGTAGCTGCAGACAGGCCACTGGTATTTGCTGCGCTGCCTATATCGACGTCTTTCTAATAGGTGTCGTGTACAGTTAACCGAACGCAGCTCTCCCGTAGTACAGTACTCAGTACCCTAGATCGTTCCTGTTTTCTTTTTCAAAGCGTACTTCGATTTTTTCGTGGACGTCTTGACACTTCGTCGTGAGTGTTGTACGTGGGGCAATTGTTACAAGTATCTTTACTCAAAGCTTACCGTCCTCTTAAAGTAGAGTACGTGGCGCTACAAGTCTACCCTTCTTCTAAACACATATATTCTTCGCAGCTCTTCACACCAAGAAGGCATCGAATCGGAAAGTCTAAGAGTGTTTTTCGGGTACCTTTGTTCTTCTAAAGCGGTAACTCCGTGTGTGGGGCGCTTGGGCAAAAAGTCACCTAGAATCTTCATTATCATCATCATAATGTAAGTTCTGCCGCAGAGCATTATATTAATTCCAATTCTCATCTCTTGAGTCAAACCTATAGGATCAGTTGGACAGATATATGCTCGTGGCTCAGCCGGTTTCAAGAGCCCTCTCTCACATTTGGCTCGTACTAAAGCTTGTTTCTGTAACGTCTGCCTTAAAAGTAAATTTCTGCATGTTTAATAGAGGTTAATTTTGCAAAGGTTACTCAATAACTTCGCTTTTATAGGTAGACAAATTTGTGAAAGTGTGCATCTTTAGTAAACGTTACCGTACTTACCGTTACCCTTACCGTACTAGTGTATGAATGACGGAATGGCACTTCACCCCTTATGCAGTATCCTGGAGAGAATTCTTGAGACTAAAACACTGTGAACCATTCCACTCTTGTTAAGGTGGATCACCTGCGAACCTCCATAGAGCACGACTCAGAGCTGACACAGAATTTCGAATAGTAGCCGATGACACATTCTGTAATGAAGCCAGAAATGTTTGTCTAAAACGTTACTCTTCAACTTAAATCTCATTTAAACATTAGAAATTTGGCCAGCAGGCATCTCTTTGATGCATTCTCCATATCGCGACATGAGTCGCCTTGTCTGACTTGACCGCATGCGCTTGGCGTTTCGAGCGCCATCGTAATTGGCGCTTGCCACCCGCGTATTCTCTTCATTTTAGGGGCGGAGCTCCTTAGCGTGTGGGTCGTTCCCTCCTCCGTTTGTATGTAGTATGTATGCAGCCACCTCTAGTTTATGAATCGCTCAATAGATGGCGTTGGTGTGTATATGTCTTTGGAAATAATATCACTAGATGGCGTTAGTGGTTCCACTAACGTGGGTTAGTGATTACCGCTAGAGGAGATATAATAAAAGGGGCTCGTTCTTGGCGCGCTTTCTCTTTCGCTCGGAGTCGCCCCACTCATCATCATTCACCTCGTGGGTGGCGCTGTTATAATTGGGATCGTCGGGCCGACGCGGTACTCGGAGTCGAGCACCGGAGGTGGACTCCATCGTGATCAACGGTGAGGTGAACTGAGGCACAACCCATAGCCAAGGACGCGTGGCTTTCACAACTCACAGCAGCGTTCTGTGGCGATGCATGCGGAGGCGAGGCGTTGCGTCGAGCACTGGTGTGGACTTAGGCGTCTGAGTAGGTGGCATCGTCTTCCTCTGTCTGTCGTGGAACGCGAACTGGCGTTGTCGCTGAGGCTGGGAGCGCCCGGAACACAAGTCGGTGACGCTCGTGCCCAGCTCACGATCGAACACCCAGGATCATGCAAAGACGTGACACGTGTTGTCACGTCTTTGCGTGATCGAGTGGGCAATGTACGGGGGGGAGTCACGGTTACCCGAATGATCCCTCCGAGCTTCGCCCACTCACCATCATTCACTTCGTGGATATGCTGTGATTTTTTTGTGCACCAGTGACTAGAGGTGGAGTTTGACGAATGTGTGCGGCGCGTGTGCTTTTGCTCGCAGACTACGAATTTGACCTAACCGTATATGTAGACATACATTCAGATTCCGCGATTGCTGGAACACACCCCTGGGAATCGGGTAATCAAGATAAAAGACTTGAAACGTAGACGTTGTTTCCCTTTTTTAGCTTATTAAGAATATTTTCATTATAAAACAATATTTGGCTATTTTGGCTATAAAGAGTTGCAGGCAAGTTGGTTCTGTGCGAATAATAAGTAAATTTATGAATACAAAAAATATTATGGAAGCTACTTTCGTTGCAAAGGAAGTTTTGATCCCGGGATCATAGTTTACATTATATACAGCTGCGCTGGAATAAGTTTCAATGATCATCGTAATAAAGTTAAATATGCTGATCAACTTCTTTGGCGGGCTGGCTAGAATGTGTTAGCCATTACTACGCTCACATGAAACGCACACAAGCAAATGCCTAGACAATGACAGTGTAACGGGTTTACCTCCACATAATATATCAAATCCTTTTCTTGCGTCAAAGCTAATTCCAAAGATAGTTTATAGCTGACCGCAAATGTAACCCTCAAACATTCCCAGAGCCAGGAAAAGTAAAAGAAAGAGGGACTTCGAACCACTGCCACGTTTTCCGATACACGGGGTAAGAATGAAAGTGCTCATTTCAATTCTTATAACTGTCCACTGCCAACTCAACATACGCATTACGACATTGGACTTAGACATCGCGGTGAAAGGGACGAGATTGGGAGCTGTGTTGTCCTTCAGTGACTTCAATCACGTTCAGTGGAGTGTAGACCGCAAAAGCCCCATTTACGAAAGACCCTACATCTGCATGAGGTTCCCGTTGACGTCGGCAGCTTACGCGCGAAAATGGGAGTTTTCAATTATCTGTATGAATGGCCACGGGACTAAAAATATTGGCTCTTTTCCGTTTATAAAAGCGTGCTATCTTCCCTTGCCGGGTTTGTGTAATAACTTTCGTTTGATTTCAGGACCCCCGCGCGGCAGAATTTGTGCGTATGATCAACACGGCGACGTAGTGCGCGCTTGATGATTTTAATAATTCCATTCGTGCATGGCTTACTTTCTCAGAGGTGTTTTATTTCCGAAAAGTGTTGTAATTTTTAAATGTGCCATTGTCTTGGACGTTTTTATGTACGAGTGAGTAGCATTTCTGACTTTCGGTATTTTTTGTTGTTCCAAAGAAAGCGCTTACTCTGGAACAACTATACTGCAACGAGTATATTCCAATGCTATTAGTTTTAAACCCCACAACCAGCCAAAAAGATGGAAAACCAGCCAAGAAGGCTAAAAATAAACTTACGCGGCTTCCTTACACAATCGCCTAAGTCAACTTGAGGGGGAAAGCCTGACTATGGAATAAGTGAGTGTACAATGTAACTTGCAATGCCATATTTGTCAGGAATTAAACAGAGCAGATTTACACCACCTCATTTGGAGTTACTCAGCTTTCTCGCGAGGAAAATTGAGCTTTCAACACCTGCCACACGACGACATACGAGCCTTAGGAAATGTGCTACAATCTGAAGACGATGCACAAAAAGCACTCGTGGATTATGCTAGTATAAGTGGCCGGATTCGAGTGGTGTAGAAGAAGGCGACCATCTAGCGCGAGAGCGACTCCATTGAACATATACCGAAGGCGGATACAAGTCCATGCATACGATGGAATAACGAGGACTTATACCAATTTACTGCAGGCGTGGTTCGCCCAACAATTTCTTCCCCACCTAATTACAAACTGCGGCCGAGAGCCATCCTCTTTCGTGAAATAAAGGCTCAATTCCTTCATTCCACGACGCCTGCTGCGCCAAAGAGTCATCTTTTTTTCCCTTGGTTTCACGCTTTCCCAAAGACGAAGTGAGTGCGTAGCTCACGTTTCAACTTCGTCTTTTAACATGAAAGTGTTTTATGCCGGGGTCCACCAAGACCTCAGTGACGTATTTCTGTCACGGAAATGACGTCATAAAATGTACACGATCAGATGTCAAAGAAACAAAAGTCCATTAACAGGCATCGAACCGACGATCTCTCGGCCCGCAGCAAGAGATGTCGAGCACGCTATCCACTGCGCTACGGCCACAGACTCTAACGGCTTTACAAACGCGCCTTTTATATCTCACTCTTTCTTCTCAAGGTGCTCTTGGTCAGCGGGGTGGTGTCGCCCTCTTAGAGTGGTAAAGTAATGTAACTCATCATTACTGCGACCTTCGCGATTAGCACCAGCAATGCATGTTGCTACGCGTCCGTCCCATTAGGCGTGTTTTAAATAGAAGTGCAATTTCCTACAACACGCTAGGCGGTGACCTTAGTCCAATAGTCGGCCTTGCTCATAGCACCCATCTAAACGAAAAATAGCCCGTGCGACGCGCCTGCCTCACCTGACTGCAATACCGCGTTCCTCGCTCGCGCTCGCGCCGAGAAAAATCGCGGCGGGCACCAGGAGTGGCGCGACGCGCTTAGCGTTTCCCTGTAGTCCGACCATGGTGTTCGATCACACTAACGAGTCGCAGCATGGTGACCTTAGCCCATGTTCCGCGTTCAGTATGCGACGCTATTCTGGCTACCGCGCCTCTTCCTCTGATTACGCTCCCGCCGTTAACATCTACAGCTACCACAATGGTTTGTTTAATCATTGATCATGGACGGTACAACGTTTGGACAGTAGTCGCCGGGATGGAGATGTACCACCAAGCATCAACGTGGGTGCATTCTCGTTAAAACACAAATGCACATTGTGCAAACTGTCCTATATAAATGTAAAATAAGCATTTAATTACCTCTGTAAGGGCACATTTTACTTTCGTGTTATACCGATTCCTAGGACGGAGGAATGAACCAAGTTTTTTGTACGATTTTGAGTTCACGCTGGTTTTCCAAAGCCACCTAGAGCATACGACGTGTAAAGGTTCCGCCTTGAACGCAGAGAGAACGAGCGGGAGTGTAGTAGCCAGCGTAAATTTGGCGAGCTAGTTCAGTGAAAAGGGGTAAACAGCTAAAAAGTCTACGCTCCTATCGATTCGTGAAACTTGCCTTGTTGTAACCAGAACCATGTGCGTTGCAATTTGTATCGATTACTTTCTCAGTTGCCAGAACTGCTGCTTTCATTTAGCGGTCACAATATTTCCAACGCTGCATTTCCCGTAGTTAATATGGAAAACCTAATGCAGAACTACGGCTTTTGGTAGAATACCACACACTGAATACTTGGAGAAATTGTTTCTGTTTCACGTTCGAAACACAGTCCTCAAAATTCTACGTATCATCTGAATTCGACAAGGTTCTGCATGTGAGAGCGGGAGAAAGGAAAAGCGTCAAAGGTATTTGAATATTATGGTGCTTTCTTGCCGCATTATTCTTAAAAATTGATCAAGTACCATACTTCGCTGAATGATTTATTAGCCAAACTTCTTCGCTTCTGCTTTCGTTCATGCAGTAAGGCAACACTTTGAAGCGTAAAGACAGATCGATCAGTTTTCGTCCATAATTCCCTTGACAATGGAGGCATGCTTGCGATCTATCATTCTATGATATACGACGCGAATCATCAGTCATCCTCGAAACATAGAAAGAGCTCCACAGTTGTGATTACTCTGATGGTAAACAACTTAAGATTCTGAGACCCCGATGGGAGTAGAGGGAGGTTCGATCTAAAATGTGATTGAGAGAATGCCTTGGAGTTTCGTTTTTCGCGTGTTTGGAACACCTCAGGAAACGACCGATGACTGGGCTCTTCTTGAAGTTTACGTGAACATAATTTTGCCACATCTCGTTGGCAATACGTAGAGGTAGGTCATTAGCTGTATCCACTATTTCAGATAAAATAGACGCCTCCTATTCACGAATGTTTCAACACAATAATTTCGTTATCGAGTTACAAATCAGCCTTCTAGTTTTAAAGATGGAGGACGCATGATAAGGCTTGACTCCATCTTTGTCACTACTTTCAAGGACAAAGCAATACTGTACTCTGAACCGTAATGCCGCCTTGTTTGAAAGAACAGTGTTTTTTTGTTCTGTTTCTTCCTTCAACATGTTATATATCATATCATTTTTACGGAACACCATCTACGCCATATTTGGTAATGCGTGATATACGCCATGTTTAGTAATGCGTGACTTGACTGTGTGGCGAACACAAATGAGAAGTGTTTATATGGAAATCATGACGTGTCATGTGCAACATGACTCGCATGCCACGTTCATGGCACGCTCGCGGCCGTTTCGCTAGCTTGATATACACCAAATTTGGTATTGCGTGACGTGTCTGCATGGCGAATATAAATGACAAGTGGTAATATAGAAATCACGAAATCCATCTCATGTACAACATCACTTATATGGCACGCTCATGGCGCACTTGCGGCCGTTTGGCTATAGCTTGGTATACACCAAAATTGGTATTGCGTGACGTAACTGTATGACGAATATAACGGGAGGTGGTAACATGAAAATTATGACATGCATGCCATGTACAACGTGATATACATGCCATGCTCCTTCGTGCGCTCACGGTCGTTTCACTATAGCTTGATACACACCAAACTTGCCTTAGAAACACGTAGTGGGCGCTTGCCTACTTTGCGAAATGTGATGATTCATTGCGTAACGGCTACCTCGCAACTATACTAGCAGTAGGCGCCCTATAAAGAGTGTACAACGGCCTCTAAGAGGCCCTGCTCCACCGGCTTACGCGGTGACACTTACATCGACATGCACGAAATGGCCAGATCTTTCAGTGTTTCCACGGGCACTTTGTTTGAACTGCGAGGGGAACTGAGGGCGTTGCAAACCGATAGAACGTAGAAATTACAATCTAAGATATTCGGGAACCCTTACCATGACCTGAAGTGTGATTTCGAGTCGGTTGAAGCGTGGTCCGAATGTATGCGAATTCCCTTAAAAAAATGCCCCCCCCCCTCCCCGAAGGGAATCGTGAGGAAATGCGAATGCATTTCGCGCGCGCTTCACTCCATTTATATATACGTGTGAGCGAGCGGACGGGAGTGTGGGGCGAAGGGAGGAGAGAGAGCGAACGGCGAGAGAAGGAGCGGCGAAGCACTGCACCTACCCTCTGCTACACACTCTACACACGCGGGAGCTCCGCCGAGCTTCCGCGATGCGAGCGCTCTCACACACCAGAGCGCGCTCCTCCTCTCCACTCACTCTCCGCTACTCCGCCCGCACCACCTGCTCCGGTTGCTAGGGGCGAGGATAAGCGCGCGCGCCCGCAGCTGTTGCTATGGGAGAGGGAGTGAAAGCGGAGAGATAAAAAATTACACCATCTTCCGCTAAAGGGAACCATGTGTAGATGTAAAGCAGCGGGCGCTAACGCTTACACCGGCGGCGGCGTAGACGCTGGCGCTCATCGCAGCGTTGCGCAGGAGAGAAAACTGGGGATGCGTAAAGCACGCAGTGATGGAGCGGTGTTTCCTACTGGAACATGCCAATCGCTGCTAATGTGCAATGAGAGACAGAAGACTCCGACTGGACACAGAGACTCGCACTCGGCTTTTAGTTAACGCGCACGCTGCGAATTTTTATTGTTCAACAACGCACAGGAGAAATCTCCCACCGGCACCACCTTGGAGGTCAAGATCCATTGCTATATATACGGGGTGGCCAGTGAACGGTTGTGCAGCGCGAGCAGTCGGTTTTTTCAACCAAGAAACTCGCTAGCAGACGCTGCCTGCGTCGGCGTCGCGAGGCGAGAGAGGGGGGGAGCGCAGGAGAGGAGAGAGAGGGGGGTGACACGCATGCGCAGTGGGAGTGTGAACGCCGTGGGCAGGGATGCATAGAGGAGAGAGGAGGGAGCGTAGGAGAGGAGAGAGAGGGGGGACGCGCATGCGCAGTGGGAGTGTAGACGCCGCGGGCAGGGATGCCTGGAGGAGAGAGGAGGGAGTGTAAGAGGGGAGAGGGGAGGCGCATGCGCAGTGAGGGTGTGGTTGCCGCGGGGAGGGATGCCTAGAGGAGAGAGAGGGAGAGAGGAGGTTTTTTATTTTTATTTTTTTAAAGGGATTGCGCATGCGCAGTAAGGGTGGTCACGCCGCACACCACCACCACCGGATTAAGCTTCGCCATAAGATACTTCACATCTAACACCTGCCGGCGCTTACCTCCTCAACCTATCCTCCTCCTCCTCCTCCGCGGACAACGCTGGACAGCGCTGGACAACGCCGGACAACGCCGGACAACGCCGGACAACGCCGGACAACGCCGGATGCCTGACATAGCCCGACTATGAAATGCATTCGCATTTAAAAAGTTAAAGCCCAGCCCTTCTGCCTTCTTCCTGAATTCTAGTCAGGACCACTCGGACGGTCTTCAGCACGGAGATTCGCGGCGGCTCACTTGTCAAATCGAGCGAACGCAGCTGGCCACTTGGTCACGCATGACCGAGTTTGCGAAGCGTGTGCCTCGCATTCACGGGCCGATATGAGCCAAAACGAGGGAGCGACGCGAGGATGGCCGTTTTCCCCAAGGGGGGAAAAGACACCGACCGTTTTCGCCGGCGAAGCGTCCGCTTTCGAGCGCAGTCAAACTGGATTCCGTCAGTGATGTCAAGGACATTGAAAATGCGCACAGGCTATAGAGGGACCTCGGCAACTTCCCTGTACTTTTGATCCCGCTGGATGCCACTTCATCTAAGCGGGAACGTACATTTTCGAAGAACCATTGAGTCGCAAAAAAAAAAAAAGAAATGCAAGAGAGCTACGGGCGCGCTACAAGTCCGGTCCTGTGTTCCTTGTGTTTAGTTTTAATTGAGGTGCATTGGGCTTCAAAAAGTGCAGTCCAACTTTGTCGGGAAGCAGTTACGCTTAGCGGAAAGTGAATGCTAGAATGTTGCGCTGACTATTGAGAGCCTATGTAGAAAACACGCTCTTGGGCATTGGCTTCTCAGTCTAGCTTTTCTGTAGACGGTTACGTCTATAGTCACTATAGAATAAGCTATTATTCTAGTACAGTACAGTTACTACCTAAAAATACAAGCTCCACCCTCCGAACTGCAATGCGTGAGCCATTCACTTGTGCAAGGGAGTCATGATGGGTGCATTCCGTTCCGAGAGTAAGTACTTTATCGCTGTTTATGTAAATACGACGCGTACTAATAATTAAAAATTAGTCTTTCCTACTTAGAATATTGTTCGGATGAGCACTGGTTTAGGAGTCATTGCTGAAATTAGGAAGGCCGTTCAAGTTTTTGACCGCAAACCAGTGACACATACATGTGACCGCATGGAAAAATAACCTACCTGAAATAAGCGAAAGGTGCCTGACGTCACGAAAATAAGATGATGTGATTGGATGGGGCATCTATGCGAATTGTGCTGTGGGCGGAGCTTGCATTTGTTTCTTCGTTTGTAACCGACCGTAGTCACTTTTAATATACGTCCGGTTTAATAATGATCCAATTGAATTACAATTAGTGAAACGTTTTTTCACGCAAATGTTTAATTCATTTAGCGAAACTTGCGAGACATGGTGCGCAACAGTTTAAGAATGCTACAATCTGGCTGGGTAAATATTGAGCAATGCGCCAATCTTTCGACTCCAAGCCAGCTCTCCAGATTGGCCCTTTTATTGATACTGTTCCATCAAGTGAATTCACATTTGATTCCACTATAGGCTCCGGCAGAGGTCGAAGACAGCAATGACGTTCCCCAAGAATTCAGCACACGAGAGCATTCAATGTAGAATCTTTTGATGTTGCTTTCAACCAACGGCATGGAGTTCGGACGACGCAGCCGCTGATCGATCAAGAGATCGCCTCAAAGCTTACCATTACGAGTTATCTGCTTCCGAGGACCAAAGACAGCGAAAAGAAAGGGCTGGGTTTCGCAAGCGCCTTCAGCATAAAGTGGCCTCCACTTAGTAGGACCAATGAGACAGCGACCTAGAGGGAGCCATTCTATGCCAAGACGAGTGGAAAAGTTTATCCGATGCTGAGATTTAGTCTTTTTTCACTACAGGCGCAAGCGCAATGTATCGATGTCATTTTGTAGTATTCTTGAATCTGCCGAAAAGCATTTCTTATTCAAGCAAGTCTTGTGCACTTCGGGGAATACAAAATTTTACATTTATATAAGTAACTGGAAGTCTGTGAAACCACCTCGAGGTATCCTTTCACTGAACTTACGCAATGTTTAATTCCATTTTTCCTGCGGTTTCCCTACCAAGCTATTTCTTACTGTGCGGCCATTACATTGAAACGATCGATGCAATAAAAGGCGTGGTTCTCGCTGAAGGGTAGTTTCGGATCATGAACTTGCTGCCTCGACAAAAGAGCATCGAAGTTGAGCTTGAGCTCCCTTAGATGTTAAAGTGCTGCCGCAATGGTGGTTTGTGCCCGACGCAAAACACGAAGAAATTCACATCATTCTTAGAAATGCTGCAGATAAAGTAAATTTGCAAACATCATATGTTGCAGCCGTTACTTCAAGTTGCGATTGATATTGTTAGGATGAGATGTTTGTTTAAAGATAGGCTGATGGGGAAGAAGCTGAATGGCTGCCACACCGATACCGATATGCAATGTGGCAGCCAAAAGAAAGATATGCGGTGGTGTCTATGCAAAACTTGCTGAAGATGTTTGCCTAGTTGTATTTTTTACATAAAAAGACCAGTAGTCCTCAACGTTTTCGAAAGTTTCGAATGTTTGGAAAACTCGCACTCATGCAAAAGCTTATAGTATATTACTAGCAAACACATGATTGAAGTTGTCACTTCAGCAGCAGGAATTTAAATATCTTCAGCATGGTTACTTTGGCGTAGGAAATAAGAGCGATAATAAATTTTCGCGAAATATTCTAAATCTTTGGACTCGGTGCTCCACTTTGAGTTACTTTTGAAGAAGAACGCCAGAATTAATAACCCAATCCTTTAGTGACTTATTAACCCATGACAGGTGACTTCCTTTGCTGTATTGGTGTGCGTGTGGGGGGGTGGGATGGGGAAGGGAAGCGGTGAATTCGAGCGTTTTGTGATTTGACTATGTTTGTTCTTGGGAGTGGGGGGGGAGGGTTAAAGGGGCCAGTCGCTAACTTCGGAGGACACATACCCCCTCCCCCCCTTGGCGCCTCCTCTCGGAAATTTCGATATTTTGATATTGTACTGCGGGCCCCATTGTGACATACGACTCGCGAATGCTATAATACTGCGCCCTACTTCAATTGTTAATCATGGTACGACGAAACAATCATTCGGTTGTTGACAAAGGCATCTAACTTGCGTAATGCTCATTGCAGCTCACGGTAATATTGACTTCATTTTATAGCCTCGGAAAGAAATAAATCGTTAGGCACGAGAGGGCTTGTAAAAATTTTATGAAAACATTACTTGCAAGCTTTTTCTTTAAATGCGAAACATTTCTTCGCGAACCGCAGGTACTTTGAGCGTTTCCATCCATCCGTCCGTCCGTCCGTCCATCCATCCATCCATCCATCCATCCATCCATCCATCCATCCATCCATCCATCCATTCATCCATTCATCCATCCATCCATCCATCCATCCATCCATCCATCCATCCATCCATCCATCCATCCATCCATCCGTCCATCCGTCCATCCGTCTGTCTGTCTGTCTGTCTGTATGTATGTATGTCCATCTATCTATCTACCCGCCAACGTCTGGGTGCTCTCGTGATCGGCTCCTTAACATGGGGTAGACCAAAATTAGTATGGGAGGGTGAGAGCGTTAGACGAATATGTCTGGCTGGCCATGACATGAACGGGAAAATCCCGTCGCTTACGTCGTCAAACCCTTTCCTCCAAACACGTGTGGCACATACCACGGGCCATGGTATGCGGCTGTGCGCAACAGATGTTTGACAGTTTATATCTACCCAGAACGGCGAGACCAGACATTGGTAGTTTAAAAACTGAATAAATATCAGAGTCCCAGCAGGTATCGAACCCAAAAATGTTGCGCGTCAATCAGGTATTCCACAACAGAGCCACACCAGGTCTCGAAACTGCTTTGGAAAAAGAACCTATGAAGGCGTAATATTGGTAAAACCTCAACTGTGGTTGTAGTGCTGGCTATCTAACTTTATAAACATTACATATGTACTGCTACGGTACAGGCGTCACGTCGAACTAACGTCAATTGTATACTTAAGCGCCAAACACTGAAGTTCGTCTACGTAGCACTATCCAGGGCTACCATCCTCGCAAGCACAAGCGCTACATATCAACTTACCGCTTCTGGTGTTAGTAATACCCATGCTTCTGTTGGCATCGTTACGCAGGTGTAAACAACTGCTTAAATGAAACGTATGCGACTGCTGAACATATGTCTGTGCGTACAACATTTGTGCATATCTTTAGCGTAATTTCCAAACGTTTCGCTCAATAAAAAGTTACACCGCAGTCACCTTCCTTCCTCATGCTGCGCATAACATAGATTCCCATGGTACATGGAATCTTCCAAATTTTTCTTACACCATGGTTCCACGCGATGTCCTTCACTGTCACCACGTCAACGCGACTTCGATCATTTCTCCATTTCCCGACATCCGGCCGTGGACGTGACAGGACTGCTTCTAGTTTAGAGTGCCAAATCAACGTCAACCTATCTTGCTCTAACATAACATAACTACGTGCCAGAACTTACGTTTCAGGCAGAGCTGTATAAGCGAAGCGTGTTCCTGCACAGAAAAAGCCAACAAAAAAAAAGAAAAGTGTAAAGTACAGTGGAGATGATTAAAAGGACTTCTTGTTGGGCAAGCTGGCGCTTAGATTGGTGAAGTATGCTTGATTATGAAGCTAACAACATCATTTGCAAAGGGAGATAAAAAAGAGGCGAAAAAGAAGGCGCTTGACAACACTTTTACATCCCTCTTTTAGATGTGAAGCATCTTATGGCGAAGCTTAATCCGGTGGTGGTGGTGGTGGTGGTGGTGGTGTGCCGCGTGCCCACCCTTACTGCGCATGCGCAAACAGTTAAAGAAAAAAATAAAAATAAAAAAACCTCCTCTCCCCCTCTCTCTCCTCTAGGCATCCCCCCCCCACGGCAACCACACCCTTACTGCGCATGCGCCTCCCTTCCTCTCTCCCCTCTTACACTCCCCCCCTCTCTCCATCCCTGCCCGCGGCGTCTAACTCCCCCCTGCGCATGCGCGTCCCCCCCCTCTCTCTCCTCTCCTACGCTCCCCCCCTCTCTCTACGCATCCCTGCCCACGGCGTTCACACTCCCACTGCGCATGCGTGTCACCCCCCTCTCTCTCCTCTCCTCCGCCTCCCCCCTCTCTCGCCTCGCGACGCCGACGCAGGCAGCGTCTGCTAGCGAGTTTCTTGGTTGAAAAAACCGACTGCTCGCGCTGCACAACCGTTCACTGGCCATCCCGTATATATGGCAATGGATCTTGACCTCCAAGGTGGTGCCGGTGGAAGATTTCTCCTGTGCGTTGTTGAACAATAAAAATTCGCAGCGTGCGCGTTAACTAAAAGCGGAGTGCGGGTCTCTGTGTCCAGTCGGAGTCTTCTGTCTCTCATTGCCCATTAGCAGCGATTGGCATGTTCCAGTAGGAAACACTGCTCCATCACTGCCTGCTTTGCGCCTCCCCAGTTTTCTCTCCTGCGCAACGCTGCGATGAGCGCCAGCGTCAACGCCGCCGCCAGTGTAAGCGTTAGCGCCCGCTGCTTCACATCTACACATGGTTCCCTTTAGCGGGAGATGGTGTAATTTTTTTACCAATTGTACTTGGCGTCACAGTCAAACGTGCCTAAACAAGAAAACAGACAGTACTGAAGCACAGACCGACACGGATCTTTAGCTGCGCGAGGATCTATCAATACCCCCCCCCCCACACACACACACACTCCTCTCCACCGAAAGCGTCTGAATTCCTTCTTTCATTAACATCGTTAAATGAGGAGCTGCTGTCCTGCGTCTGTCCAGCATTCCTTTCCGATGGCTTTTCGTTTTGGCGACCCAATTTGCTGCTGTCTTTCTGCTGTCGCCTGTACAGTCGACAGGACTGTCCAGGCGACAGCAGCAAGACAAGGACACGTGACTGTCTGACAGCACATCTCCGGGAAGGCAGGCACATTTTTTCGCCCAGAATAGAAACGAAAGCGGACAGACAGTTTGTTTCGCAAGCATTTTCCGCGAAACTGGGTTTTGTCATCGGAAGCTAATGTCCCGGAAAGAGTATTAGTCACCCTGCGCGCAACGTGGCAAGTGAAGATTAAATTAAGGAGAGGCGAACAGCAAAGCGAGGAATGCGTTGGCGATCGTTATCGTCGCAGCTCGCGAAAAGGCCGATTCACGCTGAGTTACGACGTACGACGTCCTGCAGTCGAAAACTCGTTGGTCCGCATTTTGGCGGAGGTAGACCAGTAGGCAACCCTCATTGGCTCTTCTTCCGAAAGTGACATTCCTTCACTGAATGAAACGGTGGGCATCTGTGCAATTGCCTGCCTTTTCAAGCGAAGCTGTTTCGAATGTTCCAAGCGAAGCTTGTTTCGAATGTTTCGAACGCTCATGGCGCACTCGCGGCCGTTTCGTTAGCTTGATATACACCAAACTTGCTATTCAGTGACGTGACTGTATGACCAACACAAATGACAAGTGGTAATATGGAAATCATGACTTTTCATGTGCGACATGACTTGCATGCCACGCTCATGGCGTGCTCGCGGCCGTTTCGTTAGCTTGAGATACACCAAATTTGGTATTGAGTGACATGACTGTATAACGAACATAAGTGGTAGGTGGTAACATGAAAACTTTGGCATTCATGTCATCTACAACGCCATTCACATGCCACGCTCATGGTGCGCTCGCGTCCAGTTCGCTAGCTTGATATACACCAAAACTGGTATTGCGCGACGTGACTGTATAACGAACATAACTGACAGGTCCTAACATGTAAAACATGACATGAAAATTATTTAAAGCATGATCTGCTCCTTCCTGGCTGCTTCGCATTACATCGATTTCCACAGTGCCTGGGATCTGCCGGATTTTTGTCTTTCTTTTTTTTGTCGCAAGCTTCCATGTCCCCCCTTCCTGTTGATTTTTACGTTTAGTTATTGTATTAGGTAGGCAGCGTCGAGGAGCTGTGATGCAGTGCTTCGCAGTCAAAGCCGCTCGCCAAGAGCAACTACGTTTGAAAACAAAGTTCAGTTTCAACCTCTGCGTTGCAATAATGAAACTGGAGTTTCGCAGGACCCCCACATGCTGTAGTCTAGCATATGCAAACATAAAAGTGAAAACTTTAACGATCGCTCTCAGATTAGTGATGTGATTGAGTCTGGCTTCCCTTTTCTTTTCATTGAACGGCGAGAAGTTTGCGAACAACGGCTTTCTACTTTAACTGCAATGTGGGTGGCGTGTGTCACTCGGACATAATCAAAGTTGTTCCATCAGTTTCTATATACCATAGTCTGCACATGATATTTTAAATTATGTCTTTCTCAGCACTTTTTTGTTCTTTGGTTCTGGGGCAATACCACTTAATCGTCTTTAAGTGTGTTTATCGACTATATATAGCTGCCAAAAAATCCGGTTTAAAGCAAGCAAACTTTTCAAGAAGCCCTAGGCATGCAAAAAGTTTATGCACTAATGTTAAAATAAATTTTCTTTGTTACTCAATGTGCCTGAAGACAAAAAAAAAGGACTTCACGAGTACTGCTTACGGGGCTATCAGCACGGCCAAACATTCTTTTAAAACATATATCAAAAGACACATCGAACAAAAATAGTTTGAACTTAGCGGCTGTTCGGGACACGACCAGAGTTTGCAGCAAAATAAACGATAAGCTAAAGTCCTTTAAGTGCTTTTACAACTATAATTTGCCTCAGGTTCTTTTAAATTCTTGTCTGTTCTATCTCGCTATATTTCCGTGCTAGCCCGCACAAATTCCAAGTACCAATTCAACGTCAACAAAAAGTGGGGCATATTCACATTCGTGCAAATAAAAATAGAACGACATTTGATATTTTAACACTTTGAGGCGCTATGTACACAACTGTGTACACCATATGTTTTTGTTATTTGTATCAACTAGGATCTAAGAAAGAGCAAGATATATCAAGCTTTGGATGAATTGAACATCCTGCATAAAAGATTTGTCTTCATTTAACTTAATTTTGAAGTGTGGGCTTGCACGTGATTTCTTTGATGAAGGTACTACCACGTTTGACGAGTCGTTCGAAGTGCCGTTTCCTGCGAGCTATGTGAAAAGTATATTTTTTCATAGCTCAAAATGGGCATATTCAAAAAGGAATTGGCACTGCATTTCTACACTGAGATTACTTTCTATTTAAGGCGAAACAGAGCATGAGGGACTTCGTAATAAGAATATAATCAATTGCAACTTAATTGGGATTCGTTACAATAACACGCATAACTTAACATATTATGACATTAATTTTGTTGCAACAGAATATGGAGTGCCTTGAAATAACCTTGTGTTAATTTGACAAATTTACAGAGTTTTTCATAGGCTGCGCCTCAAAGGGTTAAGGTGGTTTTGATAGTGAACAAAGCAAGACGCAGTCTATAAAGATGAAACTAGCGGTGGTGATGAAACCCTTTATTGGGCAAACTGGTGCGCAGTGAAAGCAAGACTCAAGGCACAAGCAACACTCGTTGTACAATGAATACGGCTAGCCCGGATGTCGACTATTATGCTCGTGAGTTGCTTCGGCTTTTATGCATACCTTATCGCACCTTCCTGGGCTATCGCTGGTGCTCGCGTTAGTCCTATAGTAAACTCGGTTGCTCTTGTCCGACGTGTAATCTTAAAAGAATAGTATGAAAGAATCGCAACTTTGCTGGACTTTACGGCGCAGCCTGGGACTCGGTGGTAACAGTTTTTGTGGGTGAAACTAGATGACATCAAAAATAAATGAAGAAGAGAGCTTAGCAACATATTAGTTTATTTTTGCTTTATCATAATAATCAAAACTTAAGTGTGGAGCACTTTAGGGGCCTGGCTTATTGTCCATCCAAGTATCTCCTGTGGCGTGACCACACTTAGAACAGGCCATAACAAGGCCAGTAATGTTAAAAATGGGGTGAAAACGAACTAATAAAGTCTAAAGCAATATAATTAACAGAAAAACCAAGAAGCAATCAATATACATCACTAAAAATTGCTAAAACGTTTCGTAAACCTGCGGCTGAGTTCGGTGCCATGCAAAAGAGAGTGCCACCACCTCGCCGAGCGAGCGAATGTCCCTTCCCCAACGCCTCGCCGGCGCTGTGTCGCTACATCAGACGGGGAAACAACCTGACGGAACTCGCTGCAAACGA
>JALIZH010007619.1:0-74148 GCA_030522465.1 Rhipicephalus appendiculatus
TAAAGATGTCAAACAGTAGGCACCAATCAGGACATACTCAACTTCTTCCGGAGCCTGAATAAGCAGACGACGTAAAAAGAATTCTAAGGAAAGCATTCCTCTGCAGCAGATGGTCCAATGAACAGACTGTTTGCGAGCGTGTTTCCATGCCGCTGTATTGTGCTGTAGGCTTGCAGTTTTTTATGTTGAGTGCCACGGTAGACGCACACGGATGAAAACGATTTAGTTGGGGCATTCCACTCTTCATGACGTAATGAATGGCAGCGCTATATACCAATATAAGAAAACATTCGCATGACAGCGTAACGCTAAGACGCCCATGTCTTACGTGAAATCATCTGAAGACGGCACGAAGTTTGGGGGTGGTGCTCTTTATCTTCACGCTTACCCACGTACGGACGGAATCACACTTGTCTAGAGCGCCCAGCCTGCCGCTGCAGCTGCGGTTTTCTGCAGAAATATGCAAAGACCGACGCCCTCATAATACCAAACATGACCATACCGCATGCCAGGCCGTTGTGCTATAATTCAAGCGTGAACGGAAGCTTGCAGCTAACGTGAAGTAGAAGCTGCGGCCAACAATAGTGAACTATACTTTACTGAAGAGAGTGACTAAACTAGACATTCTTACCTTAATTCTCGAACTGTTGTGTACAGAAGGACATAATGTTTTTTATTCTACTCAAACTTACAGCTATTCTGAACGCAGCAGATACTAGAGAACATTTGTTGTTTTTCTGTGCAGTCTTGTGAGTAAGCAACCCAGATACCTGTCGACAGTAAATTACGTGCTGCTACATTAACTCCGAAAGCAGTTTTATACCTATGACGCTTTTACTTTTAGGTGGAAATAAAACTTGGCGATACTTGGCGACCCATCGGGAGGTTTCTCGAGACACTGCGGGACGCTTTTACTTTTAGGTGGAAATAAAACTTGGCGATACTTGGCGACCCATCGGGAGGTTTCTCGAGACACTGCGGCAGTTTCCTTATGAATACCTTGCTATAATGTGGAAGGAAGCAATTTTTTTTGCAGCAACGCTTCCGCGCGATTAGCGTGGAGTACATAAATTGTTGACCGAAAATTATCTCCTCTGGCGAAAACGCTAAAAGTGTTTTAAAATTGCCAACTTTTCGATGTTCGCATTTCCTAGACAAGACCAGTTCGTGATGGATAAGTGATTCTGTTTCATATTCAATTCACAGCTTTGTGACGCTACAGCAATTCGTTGTGTCAACGCTAACATATCCGCATTCTTTTTATTCCGTAAAGAAGGGAAAACCTCGCTGAAATTTATACCAGCACAAAGGAAGATAATCGACAACAGGCGCTGACTTACAAGTGATCTTTATTCTGTAATGTGGACACATTTTTACCATGACTGTCAAAACACACGTGACTACCACAAATGGGCTATTATTCCTCTGACGTCAACATCACCGCGTCACCACTCTGTATGACAAGCACGCGTGAATCATCCTAATGTCAAAAAGTCTATTTCTTTTTGGGAGATGGTTAGAGATGCCATACTAACACATTTATCTTTAAGGCATATTATTTTCAGCTGCTTCGAATATTTCTCTTGTTTTTTTCTCATTGTGTCTGGCAATGACCTTTGCTTCGTGAAACCTCGGTGTGTTGCCACAATCCCTGCAATGGATGCCAAGGTCACCGCTCATAGCGTTGTGCACGTTTACTGGTGTTTCTTCAACCTTACATTTAAGTACCTTCCTGTTTGACCTAAGTATCTTTTTCGGCAGTAGAGCGTGATCGAAAACACAACATGTTCCGCCCATTCTACGAAGCTGGGTTTATGGCTATTTGCGCAGAGCGGCTGCTTGATAAGGTTGAAAGAACAGGAGTATAACATGCAAACAGCTATTAGAGGCCACATTCGCATCCATTGTAGAAATTGTGGCTGCACACCGAGGTCTCGGGAAACAAAGGCCATTGCCAGACACAAAGAAGAACAAGAGAAATAATTGAAGCAGCTAAAATAGCACGCCCTATAGATAAATGTGTTAGTATGGCCTCTGTAACTTCTCTCAGAAAGAAATTAACTTTTTATCATTCAGATGATTCACCCGTGTTTGTGATACAGAGTGGTGACGCGTTGATGCTGACGTCAGAGAAAGTTAGTAGCAGATTGGTGGTAGTGACGCGTCTTTTGACTGCCATGGTAAAAATGTGCCCACACTAAAAAATAAAAATCAGTTGTAAGTCAGCGCCTGTTGTCGTCCGTCTTCCTCTGTGTTCGTCTAAATTTCAGCGATGTTTTCCCTTTTTTATTGTAATATTGCAGCGTGTATTCCCCGGTAGCTGTGAGCGGGTCAAGAGTAATGTAAATTGTAACCAGATGTAACACAAACGCCTCAAATGTGTTTCTATTGCGGCTCATATTATGTGTTTACAGTTTACGCGTATTCCTTCGAAGTAGCTCTTGTCACTTATATGTCAGGTAGTTTCTAAACGTGAGCTATATCAAATAAACTGATATTTTTTGATGATGTTTCACTGCTGAAACACCATATCTCTTTCTCTCCAGCTTAAAAAAGGTAGTTTAATAGAATCCATTGACAAAAGCAACACTGAGAGCGTTAATAATTCCAGTCGACAGGGTGCCTCAGACGGGGAATAAATTCAGGACTGCCCTAAACGACCAAACTTAAGCAAATTAACTACAAAAGGTACCTCCTTTGCTACGCAATAATAAATAACGCTACATTGTGTTTTTGTTTCTTCTATTTAGGTTGCCGTCATACCAACAGTGCACTGCAGAGTAGTTGTCTTCGTTCTCTCCTTGTAAACAGGAGTGTTTATTCGGGCTAGTTTGTTGTTCATGATTGTCAGCGTTGCTCATAAACAATGGAAGAACGCATAAGAGAGTAAGAGGAGAAACGCATAGAATAAAGTTCACAGAGCCTCGCTTATTTCAATAAAGAATAAGCGATGGAAGAAGTTGCGTGTACTACGATATACTTCACAAGCATTAGGTCATGTCTTCTTACGACCAGTGGAAAAAAGAAAAAAAAAGAAGTCTGCGATCATATCGTGCATTTGACGTCACCTGACTTAGCTACGTGGATTGTGTACTATTGTACCAAGTGCTGATTGTAGAATATGTTGGAGAGCAGCGGTATCTCAGTGTTCCTCTTTTTTGCTTTGCAGCGGTGACCCGGGCGTAAGTCATTACGAAGATAATTACAAAAATCTACGTTCGAAAAATATGCTCTTCGTTTAGTTGTCCTATGATTTGCGAGAATATTTAAACTTAGTGTTTATCTTCGCTCATCGAAAATGATATCATACGGGATAATTCGGATGCATCAGTTAAACGGAATACATAAAATCCGCGTGACACGGCGCAATAATTCGACAATGTGAAGTCCACAGATGTAAAAGCGTAGGGAAGCAAGGAGGGTGATTTAATTTGTGTATCGTAAATATGAAATAATGGAAATGATCGTGGCTAAAAAGAATCTGCTTGCCGCTAGTGTCCACTCGGCCTACATCATCTGAATCACGCGTGCAGTGCTGTACCAACTTAGCTACGGATGAGGCGGTTTCCCCGTCCAGTTTCTTGAATAGTTTCGTATGTGTGACCAGCGTGGTTTCGGCGAACGCCGCCGCCGCCCGCTGCAGTGAATGCGGAACATTCTCTCTTTTTTGCAACCTAGCGTCGCGTAGTAGCAGGTTATCATTACGACCTCACATATGAACCTCGCATGAACCCTCGAATTCTACCTAAATGCATCCAGCGTTCCGCGTCGGCATCGTCACTCTAATGTGAACAAGTAGGAATGCGTCGAGAGGCCGTCTATTATCCCACGCAAATATATTAGAATATGACAAGAACAGATGAAGCCACAACTTCCATATAGTAAGCATGTTGTGGGTTTTTAAATCCCGTATGTAGCGAGTAGCTTTTTGTTCACTTTACATAAAGCATTAGGCATTAAACCCCTCCCGAAAACATTGTCGCTTCTTGGGAATCGCGCCCGAGATAAACGGTGAGTGTCCGCTTCAGCAGCGATACAGCTAGACTGATCACGTCCGTCATGATAAGGTGGACACAGCTCAATCCATAGGCGCTCGGAATGTCATAATGCATCTGCTTTGCTATTCTGTAACGTGAGCAATTGTAATTTTCTCTTGTTCACTCGAACGTTATATACTGCAAAAAAGCATGAGCCACATGTATGCAGGCAGATGGGAAAAAAATTGATAAGCTCTCTGCAAGAAGCATAGAAGTCCTTGCTAGTACCAGGTAGCCACATGGACTTACACCCTTCCGTGCTGGTGACCTTTCATAATGTCACGCTGTTCAAGTTAGGAGTCCTTATCTATCACAAAACATGGGCCGGGCACGTAGGACGTTGGCAGGATAACCGCTGGTCATTAACGGTAACTGACTGGATTCCAAGAGAAGGCAGTCGCGTGAGGGGTAGACAGAAAATTAGGTGGGCAGATGAGATTAAGAAGTTTGCAGGTATAACGTGGCAGATGAAAGCACAGGACCGGGTTGGTTGGCGGAACATGGCAGAGGCCTTTGTCCTGCAGTGGGCGTAGTCAGGCTAATGATGATGATGATGATGATTATCTATGACAGTATTAGGCAGCACGTTTCGTAATCCCATAGCACGCACCTGGTAAGCACCAGCTGTCGTATAGACCAGCTGTCGCACCAGTAAGCACCAGCTGTCATATAGCTCTCTTCTTTTTAGAAAAAAAACCAGCCCAGTTGTGACACACGACGTTGAATTGAAGGTTAAGGATGGCAATCGGTTCATGCATTGTACGTGCGGGGATGTGTGCATAGTTCAACTATCGTGTTGTGCCTGCTACGTTGGTCAGACTGCCAGATGTCTCAACAGCCAGCTTCTCGAAAGTGCAAATAAGACCAACAAATAACATTGGTTACGTGGCACTTCATTGCGATCAGCATGGCTGTCTTCCGGAATCCGACAACACAGAACTTTTGTACCGGCACAAAGACTGCTGCACTCGCATACTTGTAGAAAAGGCTAGGATGAGGCGGGAGCATCTTCATGTGACAAAGAATTCACATTTTTTTTTTAATTTACGGGTTTACGTATGAGCTGACCACTCTTTGATTGCGCTTAAACTCCGCTAGCTCCATGTCAGCATGTGCTTGTTTAATGCCATTCTGCTTGCTTCAATCGGTGCATGCTTATTTTATTTTTAGGAGACACTGCCCATATATGTTGCTTCGTTTCGCAATTAAGCGCAGTTGAAGGTTAGTGCTTATCGGTGTCGGCTCTCGTCTTTTTAGATGTGAAGCATCTTATGGCGAAGCTTAATCCGGTGGTGGTGGTGGTGGTGTGCCGCGTGACCACCCTTACTACGCATGCGCAAACCCTTTCAAAAAAAAATAAAAATAAAAAAACCTCCTTTCCCTCTCTCTCTCCTCTAGACATCCCTCCCCGCGGCAACCACACCCTCACTGCGCATGCGCGTCCCCCCTCTCTCTCTCCTACGCTCCCCCCCCTCTCCTCTAGGCATCCCTGCCCGCGGCGTCCACACTCCCACTGCGCATGCGCGGCACCCCCTCTCTCTCCTCTCCTACGCTCCCCCCCCTCTCCTCTCTCGCCTCGCGACGCCGACGCAGGCAGCGTCTGCTAGCGAGTTTCTTGGTTGAAAAAACCGACTGCTCGCGCTGCCCAACCGTTCACTGGCCACCCCGTATATATGGCACTGGATCTTGACCTGCAAGGTGGTGCCGGTGGGAGATTTCTCCTGTGCGTTGTTGAACAATAAAAATTCGCAGCGTGCGCGTTAACTAAAAGCGGGCTGCGGGTCTCTGTGTCCAGTCGGAGTCTTCTGTCTCTCATTGCCCATTAGCAGCGATTGGCATGTTCCAGTAGGAAACACCGCTCCATCACTGCGTGCTTTGCGCCTCCCCGGCTTTCTCTCCTGCGCAACGCTGCGATGAGCGCCAGCGTCAACGCCGCCGCCAGTGTAAGCGTTAGCGCCCGCTGCTTCGCATCTACACATGGTTCCCTTTAGCGGGAGATGGTGTAATTTTTGTTTTTTGTTGTTAGTGTTGCCGCGCTAATACGCTAAAGATCATGCAGCAGCAACAAGCCCGAACCACTATCCTTACGAGATAGCTATGCCGATTCAAGAATCTGCGATCTTCGCAGTGGAATCAAGGATGACAGCTGGAGACCAGTATTCATGATAGTCTGCTGTTTGCTCCTATTTGGCCTAATCTTGATTTGCTTATTCATCTCGCTGCAGTTTTTCTGTGAGTACCCGTTTTTTCATTCCTGCGTGCACATTTTCAATGCAACTCTGTTTTATTCATCAGGTGTACAAAATGAGAGATGCGTATGTAAAATACCTTCCGACAAATTTAATAATAACGGAGGCGTTTGTTTATACAGAACGGTTGTTTAGATATTTAGCCATTTTTTGTAAGCTTATTGATGATTACTGTACGTAAGATATAGCAATGGGTGTCGATTTCTATTCATAACTTTAAAAGATACAGCTTTAGAAGGAGAGCTGTGTCATGAAATACCTTCGAGGCGTGCGTATAAATTAAGTCGTCCTGGTCTAACATCTCTCACTGTATGGAGCGCTTCAAGTACCGGACATCATCGACGTGGCACGCCTACACTTCGCAAATGCAGAAAAAGAATAAACAAAAGTCGATGCACGACTTACCTACACCATAATTTTTAGCGTATAAGCTGAGTATGAATGTTGACGCCGCATATTCCGCTTTAGGTATTAGTCTTCCTATGTGCTGACCATAGTTTCGAAACGATTCTGTAGCCTCGCATGAAAGTATCTCCGAGTATCTGGTTAAACCTTGATTTGCGAAAGCTTTGAACACGTCTATAGAGAACACTCTACGGCGCAGCTGTGGTGTTTCTATTGTCATAGGGACGTCCGATGAAAGTGTCATGGGATAAGGTTGACATGCCAGGCGGCTTCGTTCCCATGCCACTGTCTGGCATTTTCTCACGCGCTGTCTACTCCTGCGGTCTATTACACGTGCCAGTAGATGTCAGGGTTGCTGAATGCGCTGGAACAGTCCCTCGTCCTGCTAGGGCGCAATTCACTTAACTGCAGCTTACGTACGCAGATTCTTAACCATTAATTTGCCAATCTCATAAAAGAGTGCAACCGGAATGGCCATTCACTCACACTAAATAAGGTTACTGGGTTGGCTTCATTGTTCGGAGTAAACTTTTATGAAAGATGCATTCGTCGCTCGGCCGATTCTCAGACCTACGAATGCGCGATGCACTTTCTTGTTTCTAATCTCTTAGCTTGTTTCCACTTCTTTCATTATTATAGTCCCCGTCTTGTGGCAATACGGTACGATCTTAGGTGATCCAAAAGATGACGTCACCTCTCCTTTTCAAACAATAAGCTCTTCCCTGCCCAATGACAAATTCCCATATTTACACAGCCACCAAATGTCCACACAAAGCATCAGTCGATGTGGGTGAGGTTGTGATAGGTTAAGCAATTAGTCTTTGATTACCTTTTTTTGTAATCTTTAGTATCTCCTGAACGCCGACAAGTAGGTCCGCAACTGCAACTGAGCACTCGCCACTTAGCGGGCGGACATGAAAACAGCATATCTATGTTCACATTGAAGCGACAATATTGTCGCAGTTCGATGCACTGAGAAAGAGCTGCATGATTTATAAAGTGTTGCAGCGCCGTTGCGTACAAGACAGTGAAAAACGATGCCATAAGAATGTTGCTTAATGGTAAATGTGCGTCATCGCGGCTGAAAGGTAGCAACCCATCTTCAATAGGTTTCTTTGTATTGCACTTACATGACAGGACAAAATGAAGGCACACATAGACACACTGGGCGCTAACTTTCGACTTTGTTTATTATCAGAAACCAGGTTACATTTATGCACTCGCCTTACTAGTCACAGCCACGTGATCATGACTTCCAATTTTTCCATCACTTCCGATTTTTCCAACTTTATTTTTGTGTTCGCGCAACCTATCATTCATGCATCTTCCTGATTGCCCTACGTAACACTTGCGAATGTTAAGGGAATACCGTAGGATGACTGGTGTCTCACATTCAACAGACTTATTTCTGTGTTTTACTTGACAGTCCAAATCACCATGTGGATGTGGCTGTGACTTGTAAGGCTAGTGCATAAATGTAAACTGGTTTCTGAGAATAAACTATGTAGGAAGTTAGCGCCAAATGTGTCTAAATGGGCCTTCATTTTGTCCTGTCGTGCATGTACGCTAGAAAGCAACCTACTAAAGATATCCTACCAACAAGCCCGCATCGCATCCTTCGTGAACTTAGCAACGCATCGTTTCATCTTTTCCCGAAAGAAGGCAGGCGACGCGAGACGGAGAATTCTTGCGCATAAGGAGCAAAGTGACAGACACTAAACTGAAATAAATAACGGAATTTTAAGGGTTCGTTTGCTTTTTTTCAAAGAAACTCCACAAAAACTGACTCACAATGAAGCCAAAGAAGGTGTAGGAGAAATTATTGATGCTCATTTAACAGTGTAGTTATGATCGAAATGAGAAGAAATTAAAGTGGAGGAAAAGACAACTTGCAGCAGCAGGGACCGAACCTGCAACTTTCGAATAACACGACCGATGTTCTACCAAATTAGTTACGCTGGCGGTCGTCGTAGTGTGCACTTGATGGGGCATTTCTGTGCATGCTAATAAAACCTTGGAGTGCTAGCCAGCGCCTATCGTAGCCAAGACGGCTTGTGTGGAGCACTCTTTTACTACAGCTGGCGTCATGTACCGCGTTATCTTTAACATTCTGGTAGCTCACCAATAAACTCTGGTTTATCAGCTGAGGAATTTCCCAACAAAAACGAGCTCAGCTCGTCTTCAAAGTTCCTACCGCAAAAGCATTTGAGGGCGCTGCAGTTAAGCCACCCTGATTCATTTTGCTGTGTTACCTATGGCTTCAGCAGATAGAGCAGTACAAAATTTACAAAAATGCACTCGAAGCATTCATATTGGCTGAGAAAGGACTTGAGTTATGTAAAGGGAATTAGAAAATGGCGCCCTTTTCTGTACGCGATCGATGCGCGCGTGTCGGAGCGGCTCTGCTCAGAAAAAAAAGTGCCCTTGTAGGCCGTAGTTTCGTAAAATGAAGAATTTCAGTTCTCCTGTGTGCGCGGCAGCGACTACACGTTGCAGCATAGTTTGTCTAAATCATCGGATTCGGATGACGACCACGTCTCGACGTATCTCAGTGGACGCCCTTCATTGTAAGCGAACCCCCCACTTGCGCGACCAAGGTTTGTGTTTGCGGACTCACTTCCCTGCGCTTTATTTTTTTTAGAAATTCAAAGATACATTTTCTGCACCTTAGACGGGAAAGATAAGGGCACTCTCCATGGTTAAGTGCAGTCAAGCCCATGCTCTGCACATCTTCAATAGAAATCTTTTTGCGTTTATTTGCGCACACAGCGCCTTTGCGTATTTTTTCCATGTTCCAGTAAATGTAGAATCATATTTTTTAAATTAGTTTTATTTATTTGTATTTTTTAATAATTACATTATTCTTTTTCTCAATGTTCCAAGAAATGTAGAATTGAATAGGCAAATCAAAAATTTGGTATTTTTGTATCGTTTTGGGCCAAAAATCTCGGTAGGGAAAGGGTCAACGCAAGAAGTTTGTCTAAACGAGACCCTTGCTATGAATGAATGTTCAAAATATAATATAAAGGACTGGTTCCTTTATTGTACAACATTATTGAAAACCGACTTGAAGTAACACCAGCTGTAACAATTTTTTTTTCGTGTGCATTCATGAAGATGATAACACATTGGATGACGACGATGAGGGAGAAGATGACAAACAAATCTTCGCCACATCTGGTGGTTCCGGTGGCTCTGGTGGTTCCGGTGGCTCTGGTGGTTCCGGTGACTCTGGCAGCGGTGGAAGATCCCAAGACCACTACAGGAGATCAGGTAGAGTCACTGCCAAAACACAGTCTGCATACTCCAAAGGTTTTGAAGACATCAATAAGGAACTAACGTGAAGGAACGAATAACGAATACTCTACTTTTGCACAAGACCTAATACATATTGTATGCCTAATAACGTGTCGCTTATTATTGAGCAAAAAAGAGTCCCACAAATTGGTCAACTTCTCATTGATACCGGCTTTATCGATGAACATGTACCTCTTGAGTTCGGGGCTGCAATCAGGGGTATGAGTTTCTGTCAGACTTTCAGTATAGCTAATCTTAAGCAAGTAAGCAAAAATTAACGCTTAATTTATTAACTCTTCGCGCTGGCAAGGTGTGCGATGTCAACTGTACTGGAAGTCGTCGGGACTTGGTCTGTCCCATTAATGGCTCCCCCCAGTAACATCAGCCAATATTAGCCAAAAGTGTGGTTGCAAATAAAGTGTTGCAAAGCAAAGCAATATAGCCGGCACAAAATTTAGTGCATAATAAACAGCACAAAAAGCAGAGCAGCTACTACAGCGGGAATAAAAAGCCTTTTTTTCCTTGGTGCTTTATCGGCTTCCTCTACATCACCCCCACAGTCGTCCTTTGAGCTGTGCTCGCTGCCCGCATCCGTTGTGAAAACAGGAGGAACACAATTAATCGTGACGTCATCGCTGTCTAGAAGGTTAGATGATTCTAACGCGTCGTCTTCGGCAATTTACTGCAGGAC
This sequence comes from Rhipicephalus appendiculatus, assembly GCA_030522465.1. NCBI lineage: Eukaryota > Metazoa > Arthropoda > Arachnida > Ixodida > Ixodidae > Rhipicephalus > Rhipicephalus appendiculatus. Next base: position 10,680 of record JALIZH010007619.1, read on the forward strand.
ACGGTACGCGGTGGCAGCGATTATGTAACATTTGTCATGTCAGTGTGGGCTGCGTACTTTGTCCGCATAACATTTTTCATATACACATGCCTTTAAAGGGCAACTCCGGCGAATTATTGACCACGTCAGGGTAATGGTGCTTTTATGTTCCCGTGACACTGTTGTGAGGCGCCCGATAGCTGAAATGCTCAGCAAATTCGAAAATATTTTTAATAAGCAAAAAGGCGCAATACCGAAACCGGAACCCAACGGAGTGTACTGTCTACATATGACGTACTGCTTTGTAAGAACAGGAAATCCTGCATGGCAAGCCGGTCCCGCCAGCGCGGAGTACGAAAACTTCGAAAGCCGCGAAGAGCAGACGCTCAGCGGACAGGTGATCATGCCGCACCATGCCTGTGACTGATCGTGCCGCGTGCACACGCTCCTCGGAGCTGTCGGACAATGACAGCTACGATTCGGACGCATTTGGAGATCAACAAGCATCGCCGTTCCTCTTTTATGAAGGAGAACAGATTTTCGTATATGCTTGCCTGGTTGCCCGTAACGCCGCCAGATGGCACTACTTGTCCAGGCCGTCCAAGCTTGTGGCTGCGGCGATCGGCTAAAACGCTTTCGCTGCGAAGTTAGTTGTCAGACTAAGACATTTTCATATTGTCATATAAAGAGGGCATAAGTTTGTGGAACGCTTTATGACATCGATAAGAGCGATTATTATCAGCCAAGTAAGTACCTTATTCATGATGCACAGCTTAGCGTATACAGTCTAGACGCGGTCACAATGGACCAGAGCGTTGAAGTTCGCGCATGTGCACTCTTCAACAGGCACGGAATTACCGTACTTTCCGTGCGGTAAGCCGGCAGTGCTAGCTAGAACACTTTACCATCGAGACGAACGGTAATCATCAGCTGCGAGTAAACACTCGCAGTGGCTGTTATTGTGTGGCCCACAACGCAATACGATTTGCCCACCCACACGGAAAGGGAAATTGCACGCTCAACCAAAGAAGCGCCGGATGAACACACGCGATCCATAGCATACGCTGCAGTGGCTCCTCGCTTCCGTCACTTCCATCGGCTTGCAAACATCGATGTCACACGCACAATGTTGCCATTAATTCTAGCAAGCCAGGTGAGCGTTTGTAGGCAATCTATAAAATTCCTTTGAAAACAATCTGCGAACCTCTCAAGCCTGTAATTTGGCATGAGTGGCGGAAACGGGCAAATGAACGTACTCAGTGAATTTCATTGAGAGCCATTGATCTCAAAAAATCGCCGGAGTTGGCCTTTAAAGAACCTTTTGCTCAGAAGTATAAAGTGGTGATATTCCTGTCAATTCGCGAACACTGGTTCTCATGACTTTGCGCTCGCACTATTGCACATATGATGCATGTGGGAGGGAGTATGATGAACATATAAATATGATGAATATATAAAGTTCATTCCTAAAATGATACGTTGCTTCGAAGGTTACAGAAATAATCGGAAAGTTCATGCAGATGCTTGTGTCCTACATCTTAAAGATAAAGACCATAATAGCAATGTTATCTCAAATACTGTGCCCTTTTACAAACAATGTTCTGGCACTAACAACACCCCATTTAGTACCTGCAAAGACGTCGACAATCGTAACAGCATCAATCACGCAGCCACCTACGACACAGAAGATCACTGCAGCCCCACCTGTGAGGCCCAGAACCCCGACGCCGAGTACAATCGCACCCCAACCACCAACGTCAACACCTAGGACGCCGGTGATTACCCCCACACAACCATTAACAAAGCCTACGACACCGAAACCTGCGCCTTCTTCCACACCTAAGCCAAGCAAGCCAACTACCACAACGCCAAAACCCACCACAGAAAAGCCCACCACGACGAGGAAAGCCACCACGACGAGAAAACCCACCACGACGAGAAAGCCAACCACGACGAGAAAACTAACCACGACAAAGCCAACCACGCCAAAGCCTACCACGGCAAAACCCAGCACGACGAGGGAACCCACCACGACGAGCAAAACCAACCACGACGACAAAACCTACCACGACAAAGCCAACCACGCCAAAGCCTACCAACAGCAGAGCCCACCACGACGAGAAAACCGACTACGACGACAAAACCTACCACGACAAAGCCAACCACGCCAAAGCCTACCACAGCAGAGCCCACCACTACGAGGAAACCCACCACGACAAAGCCAACCACGCCAAAGCCTACCACAGCAGAGCCCACCACTACGAGAAAACCAACCACGACAAAGCCCACCACGCAAAAGCCCACCCCATCGACCCCGACAGGCACGACTATTGCGCCACGTAAGTATTTGTCTATCAGTGTTTAAGTTATACCGGGTGTCCCACGCAGAAAGATTAACAAAGGAGAAGGGCGTTACGCCAATCAGACCTAGTGCATATCCTTGTCAGCACACTGGTGTAGCCACTATTAACTTGCTGGTTATGGAGGCTTAAATTGTAAATTATAATTACACGCTAACTCGACAAGTGATCAACTAAGTGATCAAGATATCAATGAGGCATATGTAGGCATGTTAAAATAACATAACTGCACTATTTTCAGCTACGTGCCAAAGGTGTGATCTTTTTTTCTTTTCGTTTGATAACGAAAGCCCGCGAAATGTTAACAAATACCTCATGACTATGTTCCATCCCACGAGAGAAAGCAGAACCATCAATCGCAACAACCGGCTTGTTCGCTGTCAGAAACAGTGTTGCACGCTTTCCCAATGGCGCATGATGATCGCCCAAGGACAAGTGTCACACGTTTACTGGGATTGCGCTCCCTCCTTCTCATGCCGCTATTATCCACATGTCACAGCCACCGGTACGTTTTGATAACGCGGCAAGAGCCCTGTTATGTTGACGGCTTGAATCGGAAAGTAAGGGCTAAGGCATGCGCTCTTCGGAGAGGCGGTGGAAGATACAGGCGAAAAATTTTACGGCAGAGCTGTTGAATTTCGCAAGATTTTCTATTCCGCCGTGTCCTACTTCGCCGAGCCGGTGGAGAGCGGAAGTGACGTGGAGAGGAGGAGTGACGCAGGTGGTAGTATAGGGAGGCTTATCGAGATAGAGGAAGCGGCTAGGATGGGGGGGAAGTAGCGGGGAGAGAGTGGTGCGGCGGACACAGGTGGTGTGACGTCAGTGCTCAACGGTAAAAGCCGTACGCCCGCGCGGTCACTGTAGAGGGCCACTTTTTTGCTACGTAAAAACAAATAACTTGACGCTTGCTTAGCCCTCTTTTTCGCTGTGGGAAAAGTGACGTAGTGTTTGCTTAGCGATGGCAAAGACTACCGTGAGGGCTCCTGAGGAAGAAGCTGCTCGACTGCGGCGCCGTCGAAAAGATAATCTTGAGCGCATGCGGCGACAGGGATCTCATCCTAAAGCGAGAGCTAGGATTAGATTAAAACAAGCTCAAACAAAGCGTCGCAGTAGAGAAGACCCCGACTTTAGATTGAGGGAAGCCGACAGTTTGCGTAGGCAAAGAATGAACAGCTGGAGGCTTGCCAGTGTGGCCGTTCGACCAGTGGAGCTGGGAGAAGCCCAGCTAAAGTTGAACAAAGTCGATGGTTTGGTAATACTTCTCTGGGCTCCCCCAGCTCCTCTGGCCTTGGTGTTTCCAATAGCAGAGCCACGCATTATTTTTTCTTTCTACATTTTTTGCTTCTTACAGGCTACGTCACAGTGAGTCTCACTGAAGGCGCTGCTTCCTGATGCGCGCTACAGATTTGTTACGCGATGCCTTTTTCAGTCTGAAAAAGTGCGTAGCTTGCACTAGTGGTGCAAGGTTGGAATCATCATCGGAGCTGGTGTTCGACCTAGATAAATTTTCCTAATGTCAAGCTTTCGCTAGAGATGCGAAGTTGTTGCTAGTAGTAATATTATCGCTAGACTTGAGAAGACATGGCTAGAGACGGCTAGGCATGTCCCTTGGGTACCTGTAACGTGATGTTGCGACTTTAGTCGCGTGACTAGCTGTCGCGAGTTTATGGCAGGAACATATCACTAACCAGTTATTACGAGCTTGTCGCGTTATTTTAGTCGCGTGACTTAAAATCGCGTGATTTTTAGTCACCTCACTACGTGTTTTGTGATGTTGCGTGATTTTCGGTCATGCTAGTATTTACCTGTTACGTGATTCTAGGCAAGTGACTAGATACGTGATGTTACGTTATTTTTAGTCATGTGAGTTGCTACGCGATCATTAGTCACGAGATTGGTTTTTACGTGGTATTACGTGATCTTACTGACGTGACTATAATTACGTAGTGATACGTGATTCTTAGTCGCGTGACTAGGTGCGAGAAGTTGCGCGATTTCAAGGTCAGTGACTTGCTGTTGCGTGATGTTGCACGATTTTTTCTCTCGTAGCAGACTCGTCCATCACAGTTTTTGCATTCCACGCCGGGCAAATTCGCGCTCGTGTTGGGAGCGAAGCGGAGTTTGTAGAGGACGAAGCGAGCCCGTACCGGTTCATGATGACGATAATTCCTGTTCGCACTACCCCGACACCACGAAAAGCTTGAAAGCGCTGCGGCCTTAAAAAATTTTATACACGCGCTCTCCTTTTCAGTCGGAAAAAAATTATGACGCAATATGCTGCTGAAAATGACCGAGTTAAGCATTGCTCAATCATGCCTACGCATGCCTCATTGACATTTTGACTATTGGTGCGCAATTATTGTGCTACAAAATTAATTATAACTAATTATTTATGCCTAACTAACAAGAAAATTGTAGCGGCTAAGCGCACTGGGAACACTATGCACTAGGTTTATGTTCATGTAACACCATTCCCCGCATTAAAAATCTTGCTGCTTAATAGTTTACACACCTTGTATATGTACAGGTATATTCTGCCTCGAGCCGCTTCATTCTGCAGTCTGATAAGAATGGCCAAGTCGTGTTCGAAGTCAATCTGCATTGAGGGAATGTTAATACGCCCGTTGTGCAGCAAATATATGAACTTGTTGAGTGAAAGTTGCGCCGAAAAACCTCTGTGCAAATTCTACGTTAATTGAATGAAAACTGTGAAATATATGTTATTCTGGCAGTAAACAATAAATTATCTAGTAATAATGACCGCTTAATCGTGCGATCTTATCAAAGATTGTTTCCGTTATTAGAAATATTTTCCACAAGGATACGGACTCCCCCTGGAACAGCAGGGAATGCTAGCTGGCGTAAGTCGCACAATGCATTGCAGCCACTCATACTTTCAATCAGGGAGGGATTTGTCTTGGATACGGGCAAGTAATGGCGTGCGTATTCTTGGAAGTCTTAGCCAGTGCCAAACTTTAGCTGTGACGCTCCAAGGATTGCACACACAGCAATACCCAATTCATTACTCATTTGGTGGTTTTGGGACGTAAAACCCCAGATCTTATCTTAATTCCATAAGGTGGCTTGTTGGGCAATTCGGTACATAGTCTTGGTGGGAATACTAGCAGAACCAAAAGGAAGCAGAGGGAACCGAGACAAGACAAAGAGGCAGGGACTGGACTTTCAACTGACTTTAATTGGATGAAACCGCGAACAAGAAACTTATATGAGCATGCGCGGAAACAGCAATCGCACAGAAATGGCCCCTATCACTACAGACTAGAATCACCGTCAGGATGCCGGAGCTCATAGTCATTCAGAAACACAGATGGCACGCTCACACACTTATCAGGACCAAGTTTGTGGATCTCAAAGGCTTCAGTAATTTCACGCCGCTTCTGTGTATCAGCCCTTCCAGCCACCACAACATTGCTGCATAGAGGGTCGCTATCGCACGCCTTGCAATGAATTGGTAGACTCCCATCCGTGCCCGTAGCGGAGCACGCGGAAAACGATCGCCATTGGTCCTCAATTGGTAGAGTATCGGACGCGATATCGGAAGGTTGTAGGTGAGGTCGCTACCGAATGCATGTTGTTTTTTTATGTGCATTCACATCACTCTATTGATGCCATAACAATTGCATTTCAAATAATGTTCCTGATGTATTTCTTGATTGTGACTGTCTGTAGGGAAAAGTGCTGAAAGACCAGAGCGTACTTTCTGCCAGAATTACGCGGCAGCTTTTCCATGTGTCGAAGACGAAAACACGGCGCAATGGCCACGCTTGGCACGGCAAGTGATGTGCTTTTTCTCGGAACAGAAATGCACATTGGATCAACGTAATCTACGGAAACTATTTGAACAGGCTTGCATATTTAAGAGTAGCCGGTACACCGTCTACTGTCCTAGTCGAAAGATGCAGACATGGAATCCGAAACAGTTATGCAGGGACATTGGTCAATAGCTGTTAGTTTTGAAGGGAACATAAGTTACTTTTCCATACTTGATTCGTGGGCTGCTATAAAACCAGGCTATATTTACGGTAATAACGCCCCTCACGTTCAAAGCACAGCTTGCCAGTGATACTAATTCGTGCCACAGCTGCACGCTTAATCCATGCGAGTGAGCACTGGTGAAAGACCTTTCACATTTGCTTGTAACTGCCTCTATATTTGAATAATGATTAGTGCACTGGCATTCACACGTTTGTAATTTTTCGCAAGCACGTGGTAGAATTATTCGTTGTAAGAATGAACATTTATACAGATCAATGGAGCAAGTCTCCATCTTCCGCCACGTCTCGCTATGTGCAGCGCCAACAGGAGCGCCACCGACAGCGGCATCCTTGATCTGCATCATGAACAAGGATGGCGCAATAGTTGTGCCACCTGACGGAGTCTGCAACTTCGTCCTCTATGACTCGCTCGGAGCCCCCCTTCGACAGACTGGGTCAACGGGCCACGGGAGATTTCAAGGAATTCCAAGCCTTGGCGGCCAAGGGGCGTTTGACACAATATGGCGTCTCCATATTGCCTTTGTAAGTTGATGTTGATCTCACAGCTAACATGCAAATAGCTTCTGACAGAACAAAAAAGCGCAAGTATACCCAATATTCCTCGACTCCAGTGATATTTAACAGTTTAATCGAAGATGAACCATAAATTTAGGGGTATGGTGTTGCAGCGTTTGCTTTGTCAATTCGTGCGCCTTACTGTAAAAATATGATGGAATATTTTCCTCGCGCAATACGCTCGTTCTTGGCCAAGCCTTTATGCAGTTGTAACTAACTACAGAGCTAGATATCAGTGCGTAAGCTGACAGGGCCGCGATGAACGCTGCGCGAAAAAAAAGAAAACATCACAAAAAGCTCACTCAATTGTAAGCTCCTACTTATCGAGCGGGCTTAGAGTCGACATAAAGCCTTAGCACATGTCGCCCTTTGGAAAGAGCGACTAGCGGATAATAAACTTGCTATTAACAGCCGGTAAAGTGTACCTACTCCTCGGGCCATTTAATATTTTTGTTTAATTAGGTTGTAAATTTTAACAGAAATTCAGCGCTTTTGCCGTTATTGACAAGCAATTTGTTACCGGAAGCAGTTTTTGTGTGTGTGTTGAATAAATTTGTGAATTTTAGTAGCAGGGGAAGATCGCGTCAGTCTTGACTAGGCGAGATACAAAGCTGAAGTTAAGCAATGTATTAGCATATTCACTAGTCATTCTACAGACAGTAGTACTCGGCTCGGGAACCGAAGGTGGCGAGTTCGACTCCTACTGACGAAACTTTTTTTTTCATGCGACCTTTTTTTTCTCTACTGATGGTTTTTGTTTTACCATCTGTAACATTAATGAAGTGTGGCAGCTAGACACGATGGTTCTGAAGCCGTAGAGCCGTTTTGCACTCTGGTATTGTCCAACATCCATCATACGCCAGCATCAACCACACGCGAGCATCCACCATATTCCAGTGCCATAATCCAACGTAATGATGGATGGTGGAATCTGCAATTAATACGGTGGACATACTTTCTATAGGTGTGGACATATTTTCAATAAGCGTTATATGCAGTCGCAGTTAGGTCAAGGTGACCTCACAAATATCAGGCGATTTCTGAAGTGGTGATGGCTTTATGCGATGGCATCGTCACGTGATCATTTCTGGCATCACTCCTTTTATGGCAGCGGACTCGGGAGTCAGATGGTCGATTTCCGCGTCTAATGATGCATCTGAGGCTTTCGCCTTAACAGAAACGAGCTGGGAATAAAGATGCCATTTACTATAGTTTTGAAGAGGGCTGAGCTGTGCCTAAGACCCATATTTATGCTGCTGCAGCTCAGCGATCTTCTTGCTCTTTCTTGTGAACAGCCTTTTGGCTTCTTGCATAGCAGCCGAAAGCATTAAGCATCCGAGCGATCATAGGTCTGCTTAATAAAGCAATGTTTCAATACAATATCCGCACAAACTACGTCTCATTGGTATCCTGAAGACAACCAAAACCATTAGTGGTATAATACCTGCTGAGCAGCGAATTGTATTTGACATTCCAAGTGCCAGCAAAACAGTGTCTTTATTCGTGTAATTTTCGTGCTCTAAATGTCGACATCGGTAACCAACATGCCCAATATTCCGTCTTTTCGAAGAATTTGATTTGTATCATTAATATTGTCACGCAGTCGTGACGTCGACGAAGGCAGCAGCCGGTAGGTCCAAAATGAAACTGTTTATTTGGCCGAACTTGTGGCCGGATAAACGGAAAAAGTCACGCCATATCCACGAAGTGAATGATGATGAGTGGGCGAAGCTCGATCGTTTTCATTCATGGCAGAAAGAGAATGTGTGGTCTGGAACGCTCATACTTCATGGTCATCAGCGTCAGCGTCATCGTTATCACGTGTAGTGGGTACATTCCACTATACTAGAACGCGCTTATACTTCATCGTTATCACGTGTAGTGGGAACATTCCACTATACTGCGTCATCGTCATCTTTATCACGTGGAGTTGGGTACATTTCACTATACGTGGTTACCTACCTACTACAACTACTACTACTATTACAGAGGAACGCGCTTATACTTCATGGTCATCAGCGTCATCGTCATGTTATCACGTGTAGTGGGTACATTCCACTATACTGGAACGCGCTTACACTTCATCGTTATCACGTTTAGTGGGTACATTCTACTATACTGTGTCATCGTCATCTTTATCACGTGGATTAGGTACTGTTACGAATGGGGTTGCGTGGCCGGTGCGAACGCGTGCGGGTGTCGTGCTCGGAGCAGTCATCAGGACAAGTTGGAAGACGGAAAATACTTTATGTACAGTATTTACATGTTGACGGTCTTCGTGAACAGGCACGGCGATCCTCGATGCGCCGGTATTAAATGTGAAGGTTGGGGTCCACCCCCATATCCTCCTCTCCACGCGGTGGCCAAGAGTCCGCCAATCCTGCACCACCTGCTGGTGCACAATAGTGACCACGTCTGCGCCTCCAAGGGTCAGTACCTGGTCGATGACAAAGGACCACGAGACTGGGGATAGACCGCTGTGGTGATCCCTGTTGGGAGTCGGTGGCTTGTTGACAGCACCTGTCGCAACAGGGTGGGGTAAGACCGGCCTGGCGAAATCAGCAAGGCGTCGGCAAGGGTGTGGCCCAACAACAACGTGCGCGGGGCTTTATTGTTCCTCCCGCTCTGGTATGTGGACTTGCAGTCGCGTAGAACGACGACCGGAGTCGGTGGTCGGGGCCGGCAAGGGTGTGGCACAACAGTACATTCCACTATACGTGGCTACCTACCTACCTACCTACTACAACTACTACAACAACTACAGAGGAGGGACAGACCCACACCCTATGGACCTTCGCCCCTAAAATCACGCCATATCCACGAAGTGAATGATGATGAGTGCGCAAAGCTCCGGAGGTAATCTGGTAAACCGTCAATCCTCCGTAAATTTTGCCCGCTCGATCATCATACAAAGACCTGACACAAAAACGCGGGTGTGTGGTGTGATTATACATACAGTATATACACAATGTTTCATTATTTACATATTGATGAAAGTATACACACAATGTTTTATTATTAAATGCGAAGCATTTCTTGGCGAACTTCGGCGAGTTTGAGCGTATCTATCTATCTATCTATCTATCTATCTATCTATCTATCTATCTATCTATCTATCTATCTATCTATCTATCTATCTATCTATCTATCTATCTATCTATCTAGCCGCCTACGACTTTGTGCTCTCCTGGCCGTATTGTTAATGGGATTTATACCAAAATTTTTATGACATAACATGACTGTATGTCGAACATAAATAGCTGGTCATATCATGAAAATCATGACTAACTTGTCATGAAAATAATGATTTACATGCCACGTTCATGGCGCGCTCGCGGCCGTTTCGTTAGCTTGATATACACCAAATTTGGGATTGAGAGACATTACTGTATGACGAACATAAACGACTAGTGGTAATATGAAAATCATGACTTGTCATGTGCGACATGACTTGCATTCCACGCTCATGGCGCGCTCGCGGCCGTTTGGTTAGCTTGATATACACCAAATTTGGTATTGAGTGAAATGATTGTATGACGAACATAAACGACAAGTGGTAATATGGAAATCATGACTTGTCATGAGCGACATGACTTGCATTCCACGCTCATGGCGCGCTCGCGGCCGTTTCGTTAGCTTGATATACACCAAATTTGGTATTGAGTGACATGACTGTATAACGAACATAAGTGACAGGTGGTAACATGAAAATCTTGGCATGCATGTCATCTACAATGCCATTTACATGCCATGTTCATGGTGCGCTTGCGTCCAGTTCGCTAGCTTGACATACATCGAAATTGGTATATCGCGACGTGACTGTATGACGAACACAAATGACACGTCGTAACATGTAAAACATGACATGCAAATTATGTAAAGCATGATTTGCTCCTTCCTGGCTGCTTCGCATTACATCGATTCCCACAGTGCGTGGGATCTGCCGGCTTTACATATGGGGTAGATGATGATTTTGTTCAGGAGCTCTACGGACCACAAGGAGGGGGTTCCCCTGATTTTGTTTTCGTCATATATGACGTTAAGCTCAGGGGAAAGTTTGTTGTCGGCGTTGCCCTTTTGCCTTTCGAGGGCGAGAGCGCGTTCACGATCGTTTTCATCCATGGCAGAAAGAGAATGTGTGGTCTGGAAAGCGCTTATTCTTCATGGTCATCAGCGTCATCGTCATCGTTATCACGTGTAGTGGGTACATTCCACTATACGGTGGCTACGCGCTTATTCTTCATGGTCATCAGCGTCATCGTCATCGCTTACACGTGTAGTGGGTACATTCCACAATACGGTGGCTACGACGGACAACTACGACGGCAGACAAGCCTACGCCGCAAGGAGCTCCACCCCTAAAATCAGATTACAGCATTACACACTGGCACTGATAGCGGCGAACACAGCGTCAGCTGTCGATCAACTGACAAGCGGTGAAGCGCGTCGGCATTTATAGGTGTGTCATCGAATATTCCAGCCTTATCACTGGTGGTCGCGCAAGCTCTGGAATAAACTCGAGTGTTCGCGTCTTGCGCGCAATCTTAACAAAACGATCTACAATAATCCCGAAGCTTCTAGAAAAATGAGGCGTGGTTTGCGCTGAGCATTGCTGACAGTCTTTGTGGGCGAAAAACGAATACAGCAAAAGTGAAAATAAGAAACGCGCGTGGCAATGTCCCCCCTCTTAAAAAGCATCGTCCCGATGCTTAAAACAGAACACGGGGGAAAAATGCATGCAACAATAAATAACAACAATAAAGCAAGAAAGTACAATAAACAATAAGCACAAGCAAGATAGTACAATAATAAAGCAAAAAGTGTAGTCCTCAGATTCACTAACGCGCGTAATATGGCTTGAGGTGCACGACATGGACGACTTCAGGTCGCGCACGGCGCCGCTGAGAGTTCGTAATGCCGTCAGGGACAACCTCGTAGTCGAGTGCGCCGAGGCGTCGAAGTACCTTGTACGGTCCGAAGTATCTTCGAAGAAGCTTCTCACTAAGTCCCCGTCGGCGTATCGGCGTCCAGACCCATACACGGTCACCGGGTTGGTATTCCATGTGGCGTCGTCGATGGTTGTAGCGGCGGCTATCAGTCGTCTGCTGGTTCTTGATCCGTAGGCGGGCGAGCTGTCGTGCTTCTTCAGCGCGCTGTAGGTAGGTGGTCACGTCGATCTTTTCCTCGTCGGTCACATTTGGTAATATGGCGTCGAGCGTCATTGCCGGGCTCTGTCCGTAGACCAACTTGTATGGCGTCAACTGCGTCGTTTCTTGTACGGCCGTGTTGTATGCGAAGGTCACGTGCGGAAGGATGGCGTCCCACGTCTTGTGTTCGACGTCGACGTACATGGCCAGCATGTCGGCGATGGTCTTATTTAAACGGTCGGTCAGGCCGTTGGTCGGTGGGTGGTACGCGGTGGTCCGGTGGTGGCTTGTCTGGCTGTATCCTAAGATCGTCTGAGTTAGGTCCGCGGTAAAGGCCGTGCCTCTGTCAGTAATGAGGACCTCTGGGGCGCCATGACGCAGGACGATGTTCTCGACGAAGAACTTTGCTACCTCGGTGGCGCTGCCTTTGGGAAGGGCCCTTGTCTCGGCGTAGCGGGTGACGATCTGTTTCCGGAATTTGACGTCGGGAACGGCCCCAGTAAGTCCATGCCGATTTGTTGGAACGGCCGGAGAGGTGGCTCGATGGGCTGCAGAAGTCCAGCTGGCCTAGTCGGAGGTGTCTTCCGTCGTTGACAATCTCGGCAAGTCTTTACGTAGTGGCTGACGTCGGCAGTGAGGCGAGGCCAGTAATACCTTTCTTGTATCCTCGCTAGCGTGCGGGGAAGTCCAAGGTGTCCTGCAGTCGGGTCGTCATGCAGAGCGTCCAGAACTTGTGGACGTAACGCGGAAGGTACTACGAGGAGGTAGTTGGCCCGAAGTGGCGAAAAGTTTTTCTTTAGGAGAACGCCGTTCCGCAAGAAAAATGACTCCAGCCCTCGTCTGACTCCAGCCCTCGAGGGCAAGGCCACAACGGTGGCCTTGCCCTCGAGGTATTCCACAAGGCCCTTGAGTTCCGGATCGGCTCGCTGTCGTTCGGCGAAGTCATCGGCGCTTAAGGTTCCCAAGAAGTAGTCGTCGTCCTGGTCTTCCTGGGGTGGCGACTCGACGGGGGCGCGGGACAGGCAGTCGGCGTCAGAGTGCTCTCGTCCGGACTTGTAAGCGACGGTAATATCGAATTCTTGAAGTCTCAGACTCCATCGCGCCAGACGACCTGAAGGATCCTTCAAGTTAGCTAGCCAGCACAAGGCGTGGTGGTCACTTACAACTTTGAAGGGCCTGCCATAGATGTAGGGGCGAAACTTTGACGTAGCCCATATGATGGCAAGGCACTCTTTTTCTGTTGTGGAATAGTTGCCTTCTGCCTTGGACAGTGACCGGCTAGCATAACTGATAACCCTTTCCTGTCCTTTAGTCTTCTGCACAAGGACGGCGCCGAGTCCTACGCTGCTTGCGTCGGTGTGGATTTCCGTATCGGCGTATTCGTTGAAGTGCGCAAGTATCGGAGGTGTCTGCAGGCGTCGTTTAAGTTCTTGAAATGATTCGACTTGCGCCGTTTCCCACCTGAATTCGACGTCGGTCTTCGTGAGCTGCGTTAGTGGCTCGGCGATCCGTGAAAAGTCCTTCACGAAGCGTCTGTAATAGGCGCACAAGCCAAGAAATCTGCGTACGGCCTTCTTGTCGGTGGGGGGACGGGAAGGCGGCGATGGCAGCTGTTTTCTGCGGGTCTAGGCGCACTCCAGACTTGGTGATTACGTGACCCAAAAACAGGAGCTCCTCGTATGCCAAGCGGCACTTTTCTGGCTTCAGGGTGAGTCCGGAACTTTTGATTGCTTGAAGTACCGTTTCAAGGCGCTGTAGGTGTTCGTCGAAGTTTGAGGAAAACACAACGACGTCGTCCAAGTACACAAGGCAAGTCTGCCACTTCAAGCCAGCCAGTACTGTATCCATGACGCGTTGGAAAGTCGCAGGTGCCGAGCAAAAACCAAAGGGCATAACCTTGAACTCGAATAGGCCATCTGCTGTTATGAAGGCAGTCTTTTCTCGGTCTCTCTCGTCGACTTCGATGTGCCAATAGCCGGTCTTGAGGTCCATCGAAAAGAAGTACCTCGCGTTGTGGAGTCGATCTAGGGCGTCGTCTATCCAGTGTGAGAGGGTACACGTCCTTCTTCGTGATCTTATTCAGGCGGCGATAGTCGACGCAGAAGCGTAGGGTTTCGTCCTTCTTGAGCAACACCACGGTGACGCCCACGGACTCTTCCATGGCTGGATAATGTCGTCGCGCAGCTTTTCGTCGACTTGTTTCTTTACGGCCTCGCGCTCTCGCGTCGAAACTCTGTACCGGCTCTGACGGAGTGGTCTGGCAGTTTCCTCTGTTATGATGCGATGCTTTGCAACAGGGGTCTGCCGAATTCTTGACGACGATGAAAAGCAGTCCTTGTATTGCAGGAGCAAGGCTTTCAGCTGTTCTTGCTTATGCGTCGGAAGGCTCGGATTGACGTCGAAAGCTTGTTGGGGACCTCGATTCGTCGATGCAGGTTCGGTAGCATCGAAGAGGGCGAAAGCACTGCTGGCGTCCACGAAATCATTCATGTAGGCGACCGTCGTGCCAATGTTGAGGTGCCTGTATTCGCGGCTGAAATTCGTCAGCATTACCCTTGCTTTGCCATCCCGCAGCTCGGCTATGCCTCTTGCGACGCAGATCTCACGGCTCATAAGCAGGTTCTCGGCGCCCTCAATGACGCTATCTAAGTTTGTGAGTACTTCGGTGCCGACGGAAATAATGACGCTGGAGAAAGGTGGAACGATGACCTGCTCTTGTATCACGTTCAAGGCACGGTGACCAATATTCTTATACGGTGGGATGGCGTTGTCCGCAGGAAAGCGTTATCGATTGGGATCGTAGGTCAATGACTGCACCGTGTTGATTTAGGAAATCCATGCCTAGAATGATGTCCCTCGAACAATGCTGTAGGACCACAATGCTCGCTGGATAAGTCTGGTCTTCAGTCGTGATACTTGCCGTGCAGACTCTAGTTGGTGTTATTAGGTGGCCTCTTGCTGTCCGGATTTCGGTTCCTTCCCAAGCGGTTTTTACTCTGTTCAACTTCGTGCCGAACGGCCCACTGATGACAGAATAGTCAGCTCCGGTATCGACGAGAGCGGTGACATTGTGGCCGTCGATGAGGACGTCGAGGTCACTAATTCGTCGTCTTGACTTGCGGTTTGATCATGGCGCCGGATCACGGCTAAGTCGGCTTGTTCCGTTGCTTCGGCGTGTAGTCATCCCGTCCGGTCTTTCTGCGGTCGTTAAGTTGCGTCGCCCGAGCACCGTTCAGCTTGCTGGCGTGTTCTTTACACCTCGTAGACGCGACGTCGCCGGCGGCGGAGGATCTTCGGTGTTTCGTCTTACAGCAACCGCACCTCCATCGGTTGCTGCCCTTAGTTTTCCGGATAAGGGCTCGGACAGCGGCCCCGAGCAGGGGCGGCATACTGCCTGCGGTGCGGTGAGATGTAGCGCCCTGGCGAAGGCGATCGCGAAGATCCTCGGGGCGTCCACTGCGCTCCTGCGAGGTAGTCGGCGATGTTGCGTGGTCGTTCACCCCTCCGTGGACGCGGCGCGTCGATGGCGAAACCACGCACTCCCATATCTGACAGTACTGGCAACGGCGGTAGGTGTGACCAGCTTCCCCGCAGTGGTAGCACAGTGGGCGGTGGTCAGGGGCGCGCCAAACGTCGGTCTTCCTCGCAGCGGAACGCTGGCCGGTGGGTTGATGGTACTGCGTCGGTGGCGGCGGTGTTTGGCGGCGGAACTGCGGCGGTGCGAAGTCTTCACGTGGGCGCGGCGGGGGGAGCGTTACGACGCGCTGCAGCAGCGTAGCTCATCGCTTGTGGCTCACGCTGCGCTGGGTCAGGGGCTCCCAGAACTTGCCGGATTTCCTGGCGCACGACGTCGGTGATCGGCTCCACCTGAGGCTGCGAAGTTGGCAACGATTTGCGCAGCTCCTCCCGAACGATTGCTCTGACGGTGTCGCGCAGGTCGTCGGGATGCAGCGCTTGAACTTCCCCGTAGGTCGTCGAGAGAATGCGGCGGTTGTACTGGCTAGTACGCATCTCCAGCGCCTTCTCGATCGTCGTGGCCTCCGAGACAAATTCCGTGTTCGTCTTTGGTGGGTTGCGTACAAGGCCGGCAAACAGGTCTTGCTTAAGCCCACGCATCAAGAAGCGAACCTTCTTTTCCTCGGCCATGGCGGGGTCAGCGGGACGGCAGAGTCGGGTCATTTCCTCCGCGAAAATGGTGACGTTTTCGTTAGGAAGTTGCACCCATGTCTCCAGCAAGGTTGCAGCCCTTTCCTTTCGTACGACACTCGTGAACGTTTCCAAAAAAGTGCCGCGAAAGATGTCCCACGTTCGAAGAGTGGACTCCCGATTCTCGAACCAGGTCCTAGCTGCGTCGTCCAGGTAAAAGTACACGTGGCGCAGCTTGTCGTCGGCGTCCCAGTTGTTGAATGTGGAGACCCTTTCGAATGTCTCAAGCCAGGTTTCGGGGTATTCACTTGGAGATCCGTGAAACGTCGGCGGCTCTCTGGGTGGCTGCATCACAATTGCCGCGGGGAGCACTGCGGCCGTCATCGTGCTTGTTGTCTTCGTCGCCGTGGCCCGGATCTTGTCGGGTAGGGGTCCGTATTCTGGTGGGAGACCTTGCTCGCCTGCGGCTGGCTCGCTGCTCAGTGTTGAAGTCGGTGTCCACTTGACGGTGCGGGCTTGGCTCACGGCCGGAGTGGGGCGTTCGGTACATGGACCGGGAAGCACCTCCGCCAGATGTCACGTGGTCGTGACGTCGATGAAGGCAGCAGTCGGTATGTCCAAATGAAACTATTAATTTGGCCGAACTTGTGGCCGGTAAACGGAAAATCAGATTACAGCAATACACACATGGCACTGTTAGCGGCGAACACAGCGTCCGGCCGTCGATCAACTGACAAGCGGTGAAGCGTGTCGGCATTTATAGGTGTGTCACCGAATATTCCAGCCTTATCACTGGTTGTCGCGCAAGCTCTGGAATAAACTCGAGTGTTCGCGTCTTGCGCGCAATCTTAACAAAACGGTCTACAATAATCCCGAAGCTTCTAGAAAAATGAGGCGCTGTGTGCGCTGAGCATTGCTGACAGTCTTTGTGGGCCAAAACCGAATACAGCGAAAGTGAAAATAAGAAACGCGCGTGGCAATATCAATACCACAGCAGGTGCATTGCTGACAGTCGTTGTGGGCCAAAACCGAATACAGCGAAAGTGAAAATAAGAAACGCGCGTGGCAATATCAATACCACAGCAGGTGCAACAATGTCGTCGTATTCTGATATATGGCTTTTGGTTGTTAATGCCTATATGCACATCTCTCAACTCTTATCGTTGTGCTATGAACGTTGTATTGTCTGAAAGAACGTGAGCTTCGGGCATGTTGGATATTGTCACGCGCGTTTTGTATTATACTTGTGCTGTATTCGGTTTACGCCCACAAAGACTAAGCAATGCTCAGCGCGAACCGCGCCTCATTTTTCTAGAAGCTTCGCGTTTATTGTAGATCGTTGTGTTTAGATTGCGCGCAAGACGCGAACACGCGAGCTTATTCCAGAGCTTTCGCGACAACCAGCGATAAGACTGGAATATTTAATGACACGCGTATAAATGCCGACGCGCTTCCCCGCTTGTCAGTTGATCGACGGCCGACGCTCCGTTCGCCGCTATCAGTACCAGTGTGTATTGCTGTAATCTGACTTTCAGTTTACCGGCCACAAGTTCGGCCTAATAAACAGTTTCATCTTGGACACGTCGCCTGCTGCCTTCGTCGACGTCACGACCACGTGACATCTGGTGGAGGTGTTTCACGGCCCATGTACCGAACGCCCCCCCTCAAGCCGTGAACCCAGCCCACGTCGCGAAGAAGACACCGACACCATCAGTGACAGTCGAGCCAGCCGCAGGCTGAAAGAACTTCCCCCGCAGCACGGACTCCTACCCGACAAGTCAAAAGCCACGGTGACGAAGACGACAGGGACAATGACAGCCGCTGTGTCCCCAGCAACGATCGTGATCCAGCCACCGAGAGAGCCACCGACTTTCCATGGATCGCCAGGTGAGGACCCTCAGACCTGGCTAGAAACGTACGAACGCGTCGCGACTATGAACAACTGGGACTCGGACGAAAAACTGCGACGCGCCTACTTCTACCTCGAAGACGCCGCGAGGACGTGGTTCGAGAACCGGGAGTCCACGCTTCGAACATGGGACCTCTTTCGCGGCGCTTTCTTGGAGACATTCGCGAGCGTCGTCCGAAAGGAAAGGGCCGCCGCCTTACTGGACACACGAGTGCAGCTCCCGAATGAGAGCGTCGCCATCTTTACGGAGGAGATGACGCGGCTTTTCCGGCACGCCGACGCTGACATGCCCGAGGAAAAAAGGTTCGGTTCCTCATGAGAGGAGTAAAGGAAGAACTTTTCGCCGGACTTGTGCGCAACCCCCCGAAGACGGTCTCGGAATTCGTTTCGGAGGCCACAACCATCGAGAAAGCGCTAGAACTCTGCAACAGGCAATACAACCGCCGCCTGCCTACGTCGAGCTACGCGGATGTTCAAGCGCTGAAAGCCGACGACCTACGCGAAACCATCCGAGCGATCGTTCGAGAGGAACTGCGCAAGTTCTTACCCTCGCCCCAGCCTCAAGTGGACTCGATCGCCGACATTGTTCGTGACGAAGTCCAGCAAGCGTTGGGAATTCCCGAACAAACACAGCCCCAGCCGCAGGCCTTGAGTTACGCTGCTGCAGCCCGACGCTACGCACCCTCTCAACGCCCCCCGTCAGGACGCCGCACAGCCGCACTACCGTCGCCAGACGCCGCCGCCACCACCACCGCCGCCATCTCGCCCGCCTGCCGGCCAGCGGTACACGCCGAGGAAGACCGACATCTGGCGAGCCCCCGACCACCGTCCACTCTGCTACCATTGCGGAGAAGCCGGACACACGTACCGCCGATGCCAGTACCGACAGATGGGGCTACGCGGATTCGCCGTCAACGCGCCGCGTCCGCAGCCAGGCGAACGGCCTCGCGACATCGACAACTACCTCACTGGAACTCAGTGGCAAGAACGACGACCTTCCCGCTCGCCGTCGCCCGGCCGCTACATGTCACCGCACCGCCGGCAGTACAATGACCCAAACCGGGGCCGGTCGCCTAGCCCGTATCCGGGAAACTGAAGGCAGCAACCGATGGAGGTGCGGTTGCTGTACGACGAAATGCCGAAGATCCTCCGCGGCCGCCGACGACGACAACGCGACGAAACCTGCAGAACACGACGCGAAGCAGACGAAGCCCTGCCGACGAAACGTCGCGCACCGAGAAACACGTGACGACACAACAAGGAAGCAGCGCAACAAATCGACGTAGCCGTGATCCGACGCCGCGACCCAACCGCAACGGACGACGACGAACCAGCGACCTCGACGTAATATTCGACGGTCACAACGTCACCGCTCTCGTCGACACTGGAGCCGACTATTCCGTCGTCAGTGGGCCTTTTGCGACGAAGTTGAAGAAAGTGAGGACTGCTTGGCAAGGCCCTGAAATCCGTACCGCTGGGGGTCATCTAATAACGCCAGCCGGTGTTTGCACAGCAAGAGTCACCATCAATAACCGGACCTATCCAGCCAGCTTTCTAATTCTACAGCACTGCTCCAGGGACGTAATACTTGGGATGGACTTCTAAGTAAACACGGCGCCGTCATCGACCTAAGGTCTGAGTCGATAACACTGACCTCAGAAAAAGCGCTGCCCACCCAGACGACGCCAGGGAGCCATGCACTGAACGTGATAGAAGAGCACGTCACCGTTCCGCCTCTCTCCAGCGTCATCATTTCTGTCGGCACCGAAAAACCCGCAGACTTCGAAGGCGTCATCGAGGGTGATCAGCACCTGCTTGTAAACCGTCAGATTTGCGTCGCACGAGGCATCGCCGAGTTGCGTGAAGGGAAAGCAACAGTGATGCTTACGAACTTCAGCAACGAATACAAGCACGTGAGCAAAGGCACGACGGTCGCCTACGTCGAATACATTGTAGAAACCAGTGACGCCCTCGCCCTCGCCGAGTTTACCGAACATGCTCCGACGAACCAAGCTCATCAACTAACTTTCGACGTCAATCCGAGCCTTCCGACGCATAAACAAGAACAGCTCAAAACCCTGCTCCTGCAATACAAGGATTGCTTTTCGTCGTCGTCCAGAGTTCGACAGACACCAGTCGCACAACACCGCATCATAACAGAGGAAAGTTCCAGGCCACTACGTCAGAGCCCGTACAGAGTTTCAACGAGGGAACGCGAGGCAATAAAGAAACAATTCGACGAAATGCTACGCGACGACGTCATCCAGCCTTCAAAGAGTCCGTGGGCGTCACCCGTGGTGTTAGTGAAGAAAAAGGACGGAACCCTACGCTTCTGCGTCGATTATCGGCGCCTGAACAAAATTACGAAGAAGGACGTGTACCCTCTCCCACGGATAGACGACACCCTCGATCGGCTCCACAACGCGAGGTACTTTTCGTCGATGGACCTCAAGACCGGCTATTGGCAAATTGAAGTCGACGAGAGAGACCGAGAAAAGACCGCGTTTATAACACCAGACGGCCTCTTCGAGTTTGTAGTGAAAGGAGACGAGACGGCGGCTATCAAGGCCGTACCGTGGTCGCAGCTTTTATTGGGACGCAGACGTAGCGAGGCGGTAGCGGCTGCCGCGTCCAGCCAGACCAAGAGCCAGACCGTTCTAACTAGCTCGCGCCACCACGAGCCACGCGGCGCTCTTCGCTGGTTGTCTGGCCATGAGCCGCGCGACGCTACATCGGCTCCCCTCCTAGCGCATTGCGCGATTTGAAAGATATATACAAAAGAAAAACCAAGAGAAACCAGGACTATGTACATGAGCGATAAGTCTAAAAATGTCCGTGGGGAAGTCCGAGTCAGCAGGGTGAAAGGCCTAGGGTCTATTGGAGCTCTGGTGGACGGCACTGGGAGCCGCGAAGAGGGCGAGGTCCACGTTGAACATGCTTTGTTGGCAGCAGCGTGAGAAACCGACGACATGGAAAGCAGCAGTGGTTCAAGCAACTCCGCTGTGCAGCACAACAGAAACTGCACAGGCACAAGCCACCGCGATGTGGAAGCTTGTTGGCCACGCCCAGGCACGGTATTCGAAAGGCGGAGCGACGGCGTGGAACAGCCAGAGCGGTGGCGTTAGAGGTGTGTTGCCGGGGCTGGTGGGGCTGGTGGTGCGAACGCCGTGACCAACGCATCGTCAGCAGTCTGGCGTTAGGTCTCCTGAAGCTCCGAAAGCAGTGCGTCTGCTGATGGCACGAACGAAGTGATGGACGCTCCACGCGTCGTGCGCTGTGCATGAACTTGGTGAGGCCTCTGCTGGAGCGATGACACGATGCACGTTGCGATGGCAAGTTGCAAGGGGATGGTGCCTCGGTTGTTAGCTGGTAGCAGGGCTTCGGAGAGTCTCGTTTTAGTGGCTCATCGGGTAGGGCAGATGAATCGCTCGCAAGCAGTGCAGGCGAACTCTGGCTACCACTTGAGACTGTGGAGGGGTCGTGATCGAGTTGGCGGTCGACAAGCGTGTGAGCGGCAGGCGCCAGTGTGTCGACAAATCCGATGGCGTGAGGCGCGCGAGCAGATGCTGGGCTCGTGGTGTCAGCGGTGTCGAGGGCTTCCACAGTTAATGGCAAAGGCGTGGACACTGCAGCTGGATGAGCCAGTTTGACTACAGTCGCCGAATGGCCAACGTCTGCAGGTGCGGCGACACAGGATTCGGAACTCAAGCAGAGGGCATGCATTGTCGTAGTTGGTGTTGAAACTGTGGTGTCATCAGAGCCACTGGCCGTAGGTACTGCGGACAAAGATGTAGGACTGGTAGGTACAAGTGACGGATCAGTGCCCGTGACGGAGAGAGGCGTCACTGGCTCTGCAGGCAGGAGCGGCACATTGGAGGCAGGAGCCGTGGACTCCGGCGTTGTGAAACGCTCGGTCGACCTGTCGCTTGACGCGGAAGGGCGTTCTCCGTCACCTGTATAGCCGGTCGTTGTCGGCAGGGGAAACGGTCCCAACTGGCCGTGTTGCCGAAGGCATCAAGGCAGATGGGAAATGGTCAGGTGCCGTGCGCTTGGTCTGTTCTCGAGCTTGGCGCTCAATGCCATAAAAATGCAGTACGGCATCTCGGAGTTTGCCGTAAGGGCGGGGACCCCCTGAGAAGTAGGTGAGCCGGCACCTGAGGTCATGCGGTAGGTGGTACTCGAGGACCTCGAACATGAATTCTTGGAGCCAGATACCGTTGAGATCCAAGGCCGCCTCGAAGTCCTCGAACCATGACTCGATGCAGGAGGTCCGGAACGGTGGCAGCGGCGGGTCAAAGTGCGGCTGCAAGGCTAGAGCGGGCTGGAACATGGCCGCGGAGCTCAGTGGCAGCGGCGCGGCGCAGGTCGCTTGTCCGTGTGTCCGTGGTCACCACTTGTAGTGAAAGGAGACGAGACGGCGGCTATCAAGGCCGTACCGTGGTCGCAGCTTTTATTGGGACGCAGACGTAGCGAGGCGGTAGCGGCTGCCGCGTCCAGCCAGACCAAGAGCCAGACCGTTCTAACTAGCTCGCGCCACCACGAGCCACGCGGCGCTCTTCTTCGCTGGTTGTCTGGCCATGAGCCGCGCGACGCTACAAGTTCAAGGTCATGCCCTTTGGTCTTTGCTCGGCGCCTGCGACTTTCCAACGGGTTATGGACACAGTACTGGCAGGATTGAAGTGGCAGACTTGCCTGGTGTACCTGGACGACGTCATTGTGTTTGCTTCAAACTTCGACGAACACCTCCGGCGACATGACGCAGTACTTCAAGCAATCAAGACCTCCGGCCTCACCTTGAAGCCTGAAAAGTGCCGCTTCGCATACGAGGAGCTCTTGTTCTTGGGTCACGTGATCAGCAAGTCCGGAGTACGCCCCGATCCTCAAAAGACAGCCGCCATCGCTACATTCCCGCCACCCGCCGACAAGAAGGCCGTCCGTCGATTTCTCGGCCTGTGCGCCTATTACAGGCGGTTCGTCAAAAATTTTGCCCGCATCGCCGAGCCACTCACTAACCTTACCAGAACTGACGTCGAGTTCAAGTGGGAAACACCGCAAGAGGAAGCATTTCAAGAACTAAAACGATGCCTGCAAATGCCTCCGTTACTTGCGCATTTCGACGAACACGGCGAAACAGAAGTGCACACCGACGCAAGCAGCGTGGGACTCGGCGCCGTCCTTGTGCAGAAGACGGACGGACTGGAAAGGGTTATCAGTTATGCTAGCCGGTCGCTATCCAAGGCAGAGGCCAACTATTCAACAACAGAAAAAAGAGTGCCTCGCCATCATCTGGGCTACGTCGAAGTTTCGCCCCTACCTCTACGGCAGGCCCTTCAAAGTTGTGAGCGACCACCACGCCTTGTGTTGGCTAGCTAACTTGAAAGACCCTTCAGGTCGTCTCGCAAGATGGAGTCTCAGACTTCAAGAATTCGACGTTACCGTCGTTTACAAGTCCGGACGAAAGCATTCTGACGCCGACTGCTTGTCTCGCGCCCCCGTCGACCCGCCGCCACAGGACGACCTTAATGATGACTGCTTCTTGGGAACCATAAGCGCCGATGACTTCGCTGAACGACAACGAGCCGATCCGGAACTCAAGGGCCTTATAGAATACCTCGAGGGCAAGGCCACCATGGCTCCAAAGGTATTCAGACGAGGACTGGAGTCGTTTTTCTTGCGCAACGGCATTCTCCTAAAGAAAAACTTCTCGCCACTTCGGGCCGACTCCCTCCTCGTAGTACCTTCAGCGTTACGTCCCGAAGTTCTGGACGCTCTGCATGACGACCCGACGGCTGGACATCTTGGATTTTCCCGTACGCTCGCGAGGATACAAGAAAAGTACTACTGGCCTCGCCTCACGGCCGACGTCACCCACTACGTGAAGACCTGCCGAGATTGTCAACGACGGAAGACACCACCCACTAGGCCAGCCGGACTTCTGCAACCCATCGAGCCACCTCGCCGACCGTTCCAGCAAATCGGCATGGACTTACCGGGGCCGTTCCCGACGTCGAATTCCGGAAACAAATGGATCGTCGTAGCTACTGACTACCTCATCCGCTATGCCGAGACAAGGGCGCTGCCCAAGGGCAGTGCAGCCGAGGTAGCAAAGTTCTTCGTCGAGAACATCGTACTGCGTCATGGCGCCCCAGAGGTCCTCATTACCGACAGAGGTACGGCCTTTACAGCGGACCTAACGCAGGCGATCCTGAGGTACAGCCAAACAAGTCACCGCCGTACCACCGCCTACCACCCGCAGACCAATGGCCTCACTGAGCGTCTAAATAAAACCATCGCCGATATGCTGGCCATGTACGTCGACGTCGAGCACAAGACCTGGGATGCCATCCTTCCGTATGTAACCTTTGCATACAACACGGCGGTACAAGAAACGACGCAGATGACGCCGTATGGATTGGTCTACGGAAGGACACCGGCAACGACGCTCGACGCTATGTTGCCCAATGTCTGCGACGAGGAAAACGTCGACGTCACCGTGTACCTTCAGCGCGCCGAAGAAGCCAGACAACTCGCCCGTATGCGCATCCAGAGCCAGCAAAAGACCGACAGCCGTCGCTACAACCTTCGAAGACGCCACATGGAATACCAACCCGGTGACCGTGTATGGGTCTGGACGCAGTTCGCCGACGGGGTCTTTGCGAGAAGCTTCTTCGACGATACTTTGGACCCTACAGGGTACTTCGACGTCTCGGCGCACTCGACTATGAGGTTATCCCTGACGGCATTACGAACTCTCAGCGGCGCCGTGCGCGACCTGAAGTCGTCCACGTCGTGCGCCTCAAGCCCTATTACGCGCGTTAGTGAACCTGAAGACTGTAATTTTTGCTTTATTATATTACTTTCGTGCTTGTGCTTATTGTTTATTGTACTTTCTTGCTTTATTATTGTTATTTATTGTTGCATGAATCCCCCCCCCCCCCCCCCCCCGTGTTCTGTTTTAAGCGTCGGGACGATGCTTTTTCAGAGGGGGGCATTCTCACGCGCGTTTTGTATTATACTTGTGCTGTATTCGGTTTACGCCCACAAAGACTGTAAGCAATGCTCAGCGCGAACCGCGCCTCATTTTTCTAGAAGCTTCGCGTTTATTGTAGATCGTTGTGTTTAGATTGCGCGCAAGACGCGAACACGCGAGCTTATTCGAGAGCTTTCGCGACAACCAGCGATAAGACTGGAATATTCAATGACACGCGTATAAATGCCGACGCGCTTCCCCGCTTGTCAGTTGATCGACGGCCGACGCTCCGTTCGCCGCTATCAGTACCAGTGTGTATTGCTGTAATCTGACTTTCAGTTTACCGGCCACAAGTTCGGCCTAATAAACAGTTTCATCTTGGACACGTCGCCTGCTGCCTTCGTCGACGTCACGACCACGTGACAATATTCCATCTTAACACCTATAGCGCACAGAAAGGACAGGAACATAGCGGTACGACGCGGATACAGCGCTAACCTCCAACAAATGATTCCCTTACAAAGCAGTCACGCAAAAAAATATAGGAAACTTCAAGCAACGCACGCAGCCGCATAAGTACGAGATTAGATTTTTTTTAAAATATCCAAGACACATATGAAATATGTGCAGCCAACGACAACATCTGAGTATAATAAAGGTATATTCACAAGATTACCAGGCCATGTTGAAAGAACCGCCCTTTTCAAGTCACCCTTCCTATCGCTGTTAAAAAATGTAATTCCTTTCTTGTCAGCTCGATTGAAGGCGTCCTCACGCACGTGCATGTCCCCCAAACTAGCGATCTTCGCCAACTCAATATTTCCCGTGTTGTCTGCACTGAGCTTCGCACTTTGACACTGCACTGTGTATTCATAGGGACGCACCCACAGTTTCCGCAATGAACAGCGGGATGGTACGCACTTTCAGTCAGCACGTTATTTGCGTGCTCACACAGACATTATTCGCGCAGCCTTCCTGTTCATTCGATGTATTTTTGCCACACGTTCACGGAAGCTCATACTCGACGTTATTCTCGCGCTGAATAAAGCAATCGTTGTGTTTTTTCTGGCAAGTGGCTTCTCGGAACCGCAGTAGCTAGCCTTACATAGATTGGACACCTTGTTTGGTGCTGAGAAGATAACTTGGACGTTTGCGTTCTTGCTAACCTTCAGCCTGTGCGAGACATCGCGTGTGTAGACATCGCGTCTGCTTCAGTCCCTCCCTTTCCGGTAAAACGGACTCTTCAACCTGGCGGCCTCGTTTTACCCCCGTCAAGTTCAATGATGAATGTCTCGAACCACGTGCGACTTTTTGGATTTCTAAAAAATAGGTATGCCATCAATTGCCACGCGCTACAAATTTGTAATATAAACACCTGCCCTGAAGTCAATAATTAAAAGGTCGATTAACGAATTGTTGGTAAGTTATTGCAGCAGTGTCATGTTAACTGCGGCAAAAGAATTTCCGCCTTGACGTGGAGTTCGTGGGTGCAAAAACGACAAGAGCCTTACTGTCGTAGGATTTTTATAAAAAATTGTATTGCTTAGAAAAGCACCCTCTCGCACTCTCTCGATAAATATATATATATATATATATATATATATATATATATATATATATATATATATATTGTAATTCTTGCGTGGTAAGGTATGTCATCATTCAGGTAAATGTTTGTCTTTCCAGGGACGTATTCGACTTTCTAACACTCCTGAAGAGTCCGACCGCTATAGCGTGGTCGAAGGAAAAACTCTGGGACCACAACATCTACCACTGGGGTATCCTGAGCATTCGTAAAACCATCATCGGAATGCCGGGATATTTTGAAAATGCGACCATGGCCTTGATGGTCAGTATATCACGTTTATATCGCTGCTTCTCCAGTGCAAGCTGCATTAAAACAGCGGCCGGGCTTAATGCTGACATCGTTCCCCACAGCCGGCTTCCATCGGAGCTACTAATAATACAATAATATCTGGGGTTTTACGTCCCAAAACCACGATATGATTATGAGAGACGCCGTAGTGGAGGGCTCCGGAAATTTCGACCATCTGCTGTTCTTTAACGTGCATTGACATCGCACAGTACACGGGCCTCTACCATTTCGCCTCCATCGAAATCCGTCCGCCGCGGCCGGGATCGAACCCGCGACCTTCGGGTCAGCAGCCGAGCACCATATCCATCGGAGCTACAGCTTACAATGAAAACAAAACAGGGTTTCGATCGGAAGCGTAGCCAGGCATTCTGTGGTTGTCAAGTGTTTCACCAGATCGCCATGAAAGCGCTTAGGAAAGGGCCATATGTAGGCTTGCTCTAATCCGGAGAGCAAGCATGTTGTCATCTATGCAAATACAAATCACGTGACAGAATCGCAGAATCGCACCAGACGTAACGAGCCTAAAGCTGCCACGCGATAAAGAAAAGGCTCAGTCATAAATTTTTAGCGTGATAACGTTAAAGAGCTCGTTTCGCAGAAATTCCGCCGTTGGTGTTGGTGTGTACGTCGTTAGTTGTGAGCGAAAAATCATCTTGATAATATGTGGGGTTTCACGTCCCAAAACCACCATATGATTATGACAGACGCCGTAATGAAGGGCTCCGGAAATTTTAGCGATCTGGTGTTCTTTAACGTGCACTGACATCGCACAGTACACGGGCCTCTACCATTTCGCCTACATCAAAATGCGACCTCCGCGGCCCGCGACCTTTGGGTCAGCAGCCGAGCACCGAAGCCATTGTTCCACCAAGGCGGACAAAATCATCATCTTGTCCATGACCAAAAAATCAAGAAAGATGCAAATAAAATAAATAATAATTACACCATCTCTCACTAAAGGGAACCATGAGGGGATGCGAAGCAGCATTGAGGGTGAACACCAAGTTTCCGTTTATGTTCACTCGGCCGTCGAAGCCAAGCATCGGCGTCGAGCTACCGCTTCCGCTACAGAGAGACGACGCGAGTCTGCGGCGAGGGTTTCGAGGCTTTCGAGACAACTGCAGCGTCCGGGAACCGACGTAGCGACCGCACGATTCAGGCGAGACTTCCTCGAGGGAGCGCACGCGCTTATATGAAACGTGGGAGGGAGAGGAGGGAGTGCGTTTACAGGCTGCAGCGCGGGTGGAGGAGAGGAGAGAAGGCGACCGAACACCTGCCTAAAGGAGGAGAGTGGGAGAGAGAGTAGGTGAATGCGAAGTAAGGGTGGTCAGGACGCACACCACCACCGGATTGAGCTCGGCTTTGGGATGCTTCGCACCTAAAACAATCCGCTCCCGAGTGAGAATGGAACCCAGGCCGTCAGCATGACCTGCAAGCGTTGTATCACAAAGCCGCGCTACCCTGTTAACGCAAACTAGCAAAACTTGGCGTTTTAAGGGCTACATTTCTGCTTGCATTTGGACTGTACTCCCTTAAGTTGTAATAAGATTGCTGTAATAAGGTTATGCGTGCTCAATTTTATTTCGTCATGAAATTATGCGAATAAAAGGCGGAAGAAAGGAGGTAAATTCATGATCTGACGTCATTTGTCAAATGGATTTGAACAACGAAAAACTACCATTTCAATTTCTCTGGCATGTTTTCCTTTTATTTATCCGAAGTTTTCTATAGCGCCTTCAGTGCTGGCGGGCATGTATGCAACTGCGCGGGCGAAAGAAGAGTTTCTCAAGGTGCTTAATAGCTCATATTTCTCCAAGTGCCTAATAAGTTCATGAACGTGCTAATCAATGGCTTCTTCGTCTCATCGACTGATACACATTGGCGCTCGCAATGCTACAGCGGGAACACATCGGACCGTTGGGCACAAGTTTACGTACCACTTCGGCCACAGCATGACTTCGCTTAGGTTGTTTTACCATGAAATTATAATTAAACTAAAAGGAAGGGCCTGCAAACCCTCTATGTGGCCGATTGTCACCCTATGCACACTCAGTATACCCTGAAACTGCGAAACAAAAATCGCCGTTTCACCGCGTGGGAAAGCAATGAATGCGATAGCAACAAATTGTAATATTATAGGACCTGAGGCTGGCAGCTAACTCTTTTGAATCCGATCTCACGCAACTCTACAAAACGCTGGTTTAAGAGAAGACGGCCGCTGCAGGGACACTCTTTGCGCATTCTCTTCGCGTGGAGAGTACAGCCCGTAGAAGGGTATGCCAGCCGCCTGCTGTCGGGTGCCGAGATCGCGAGATAACGCGCGCGCCTGCGACGACCGAGCTCGTAAAATCAACGGTCACTCTAGGGAACCCCCCCCCCCCACACACACACACCCAAACACACTCGTTAAAGACGAGTGGGGCGTTTCCTGTCTGCTTGAGAATTCGGTGGCCGGTCTAACAGGCGGGGGGGATCTTATCGCACGCGCCTCGGTTTTCATCTCCGCTTCAGCCGCGTTCGTCACCCCCCGCTCGCGTGCTATTACCCGCGGGTAGAACATACGATGTGTTGGGGGATCTTGTCACTTTCGACTTTATGCGCGACATGACGGCGATGGCAAGAGCGACGGCGACGGCAAGAACCCGTCGAGACTTTCCATATAATTGCTATCGAAATAAAAAACAAAAAAAAGAAACGCGAGAAGAGAGTCGTTGCAAGTTCCGAAATGGCACTGGGTACTACTGTAGATTGGGCCCATCGGCAAGCGTAAGCGATAGCGAAGTGGTGCCGTCATGGGATTACCACGGCCTTGTGAACGACGCTTTTTGACTACCCTGCTATGCTGTGTGTGTGCATTTTGTGTCGGCAGCCTTACTGTGTGCTCGTCGCCGGACGGGAAATTAGTGGTTCGACGTCAGTGCAACATGCCGCACTGCGAATACGATGGTGTTGCAATGGCCCGGTGACTCAAGCGAGCGTACCGCTGCGTATAATCAAGCAGCTGGTGGGCACGCCGCAGATTTTTCAATAGCGTTAAAACGGGACAATTTCACACACCACATGATTAATATTCTGGAATTATTCAAAGAAAGAGGACAAGGCCTGGTTTTTACGTGTGAAGGCCCTGTGGAAGGGGCTACTCAGCTTCTCGATTTATCTGTGACTTTTTATGAGGACCACGTTTGCTGGGAGTTTCCCCCAGGTCCCGGAAACCCTTGCTCTGCTATTCCTCCAGTCATTCCAAAATTGTGAAATCTTGCATAGCTGTTAACACCACTTTTCCTGCCATAACAAAGTCTTGTGTCCACAAAATGTCCTCCAGCCTTGCATGCAGCCTTCCCCCCCTGATGTCATTGTTTCCGCATCACTAAAAGTTTTGAACAAAGCTAAAAATGTTCAAGCAGAACCACGTAATGTAAAATCAGGAATGGGTAAGAGGCTAGCGGTGATTCCGCATATTCATGGTATTTCTTACCGTATGAAAAAAGATTGCCGAGAAGTTGAACGTTGATGTTTAATTTTCCGCCGAAAATAAGCTCAACAGCCTTTGTGCCAGAATTGATAAGTTCTCCTCGAGTGTGACTATGTCTAGCGGAACGTGCACAGTCAAGCACCACATGCCAATTGTCCCTTGCAAAAACAATGTCGTTTATTTCATTCCGCTTTCATGTGGTTAGGATTATGTGGGGCAAAGGGGGCGCTGCCTCAACATTCGCCTGCGTGAGCACCATATCTCTTTAAAGGGTGCGCCATTCTCCTGCTTGTCCGCCCACTGGTTCGCCTGTGGTTGCATTCCATAATTCTGCCGCACGACCACCGTTTATAGATACACGGATTCTCGCATAAGAGAGATAGCTGAAGGCTTCGCTATCTGCGAAAATGGTGACGCCTGTGTTAGCGCACCGTCGATTGCGTTACTTGTTGCGAGTTCACGTAACTGGAGAAGACGTAATTATGTTACACGAGTATTCTTTCGTCATGTGGATATGTTGCGTGCGCATGTTTTGTTCTTACTTCTTTCCTTTCTTTATCGATTTCGCTTCAATTTAGCAATCAGTTGTCAGTGAGCGCTCGTGTTGTCAAGTCTTTCTGTGTCCTACGTATTTTGCGCTGTTTCAATATGAACGCAAACCAACTAGCCCAACTCTCCCTTTTGACGGCATTATCACACAACTGCAATGCACCAACACGTCTATTATACATAATTAGAGCAGCTATGTTTACAAAATTTCCATACCAGCATGTGTCATCGGCAACTTAAAAAGTTGTTCATCTTTAATTCCTCATTTCACGGCTTACGAATAATTACCACACTTAAAATGATTCCCTGTACCATCATTGCAAAGGAACTTAAATTGGGCAATCACATGCCTAAAATTAAAAATTTCCTATAAATAGTGGCTGGTGGCTTGGCATATAGGATCCTAGGGCTTGGTATGCCATGAGGTCGAGTAGAATTTGACCATGAGTGTGTAGAACCAGTAAAGCAGTCATGACTTAAGTTCATAGTTTAAAAAGCGTGACCAAAAAAAACAACACACAGAGAAATAGACATGAAGGGAACAGGACGACGCAGTACTAGCAACTCAAGTTGAACACGTGTATGGCTTTTTTTGTCACGTTCGTACTCGTTCTGTGACTGCGTGATCCTTTATACTTGTGATTTTTTCGTACTATTTTCTTATATCTTTTCGTGGTTTCCATTACACTTCAGTTGCTAGTAGCGTATCGTCCTGTGGCTTTCATTCTTATTTCTGTGGGTTGTGGGCTTTTTTTAGGCGATTTCTCTAACTCTTAATACACATCAACTCGCACAACTAACCATTTTAGGATTAGGATTGCTGAATAAAGCCGGTTTCACTCAGCGTCGTTAAACGATGCGCAATTTTCAAATGGGCACGCTATTGGAAAAGGTGGTATGCAGTACCATGCATAACACTCTGCATCAGTTCGAATATTTGCCCAAATGCTGTAAGATATACGAAATGTTTGAGTTAGTGTACGGGGAGTGACAGAGGAGTGTTCCCACAATACATTGTCCGCAACACAAACAAGTGGCCAAGCAACACTTTCTGCATTGCCAGAAATATCTTCCTGAAAATAATACAGAAGAAGTTCACTGAGCTTTCCCTAACCAGAAAAATGAATGTCTTGGCAAAGACTCAACGGTGAACATACTATTGCAGTCTTCTTAACAAAACAAGAAACAAAAGTGAGATGCTCATAAGTAGTTCTTTGTGAGCTTTTCACTAAATGTGCACATGTAGAAAAATACACGACAGTAAAGAAATGCGAAAAAACACTAGTAGCGTAGTTCTCTCCTGCGTACAGCCATTCAGGCAGTTTTCGCTGTCAGTGGAGTTAGAATATTAGTGTAAAGGGGGTGCAAACGTTCATACGACTAACATTGTAATTAAACGCACTTCAGTGGAGGCGTAAATGCTTGAGGTCCGTGCACTTAGCTTGAGGTGCATGTTAAACAGCCCCAGGTGGTCGAAATTTCCCAAGACCTCCACTAAGGCGTCTTTCATAATCCTATGTTGGTTTTGGGGCGTTAAACACCAACAGTTACTATCACTTTGTAATTACACACGTGAAACACTAGCTTCTTGATGAACCGCAGCTGTTCTGTTTCATTGGGCGACTACATATCGATGCATGGCAAAAGTAGTAAGCGCACTTCTAATGAGGACAAAATAAGACCTGGACACAGTATCAGCGTCTTTACATTCTCAGAATTTGTCAACAGTCAGAATACTGTGTACTGATCATAAGCACTATGGCAACATAATGTAATACAAATTAAAGAGAGGGAAGGAACAAGGTGATTCAAGAACGAGGTTCAGCAGATTGAATTGACTCAAATCAATGCGATTGGGTTAAGCCTTGCACAAGTGACACATCTCCTAAATGCTATAAATTAACATGATTTATCCTTTTGCGAAATGAATACAAGCTCATGATGTTAATGTAACTTGATATGTAATTTAATTTTTTGCGTAGGAGACGGTAAAAGTGCACAATGCAATATTGTTGTCCAAAAGTCTTCTTACTTGCTCATATTAAGCTCATGAGAACACAATAAATAGAAAACAAATTTGGCATTAATGCATATTGCATCACATGAGAGCGTGATAAAAGCGGCCTTTTTCTGGTTGTTGTTGCTTAAGTGCATATATCCTGAAAGCACTCCTTCATTCATGCATCGTCGCAAGCAAGAAAATTATGTCGTACAAACATTCTTTTTTAAGGGACACTCGCTTGAATTGGCTGGCCGTGCGAAGCTCGTGCGATATTCCCAGGAGCTTGAAAACACGCATCACACATTGTTATCTGAACCTAATAACTTTTTTGTTTTCGCTTTTTATTGTACTTTTTTTCGAGACGCAATGTGCAGAACGGCACCCACTGCTGCCCGAGTGACGTAAGGACGCGCAAACATAAGTATTACGTACTATTTGTGTTCCTGAATGTGCCGCGAACGCGGTGCACCCATCAGCTGCTTGGTTATATACAGCGGCATGCTCGCTTGAGTCATCAGGCCATCGCCACGCCACTGCACTCGTAGTGCTGCACGTTGCATTGTCGTCAAACCACGCATTTCACGTCCAGCGACGAGAATACTGTAATACCCTTGTTACACGGGCAGCCTAAACCGCGGTTAAAGTAACCGCGGTTACGTTAACCGCGGTTCGCTTATGTTACACGGTACGCGAAACCACGGTTATGCCGCTAACCGCGGTTGGAGGAAACCGAGCTTGGCGACCTCGGTTAGGCAATTAACCGAGGAAATGGCGGCGCCCATGAGCAATGAGTGCATGCGGTGAGCGTGCGTGAAAAACGGACGAACTGGACGGCACGAACCACGGAAAGCCTCATAAGGATGGGAAAATCATTCGCGTGATCTGCGGAGCACGTCACGCAAAGCAAAGGTGTACGCGGCCGAGTTGAACGCCGAGTGGAACGCCGAACTGCCGCCCGACGTAGAGCAGTTCACGCGAAAGCAATGACGTTTTGCCATAAAATACGCATTTATTCGCATAATTGTACGTTTGAAGAACATTATGCAAGAAATAAGTGGCATATTTGTGTACAGAACTGCGATCTGCTGATTTGTGCTTCAGTTAGTTTGGTGTAAGCCAGGTGGTGTTAGCCGCCTTAACCGAGGACGCTTTCGCGCTGTGTAACATCGGCGAACCGTGGTTGGCGCTAACCGCGCTTCCACGCGGTTAACCGTGGTTGGTCGTAACCGCGGTTGACCTGCCTGTGTAACATGGGTATAAGGCTGTCGGCACAAAACGCGCACACACGGCATAGCAGGGTAGTTCAAAAGCGTCGTTCACAAGGCCGTGGTAATCGCGTGACGGCTGCGCTTCGCTATCGCTGACGCACGCCGCTGGGGCGATCCTACGGTAGCATCCACGGCCATTACGGAATTTAAACGACTCTCTTTTCGCGTTTCTTGCTTTTAAATGCGAAGCATTTCTTAGCGAACTTCGGCCACTTTGAGCGTATCTAGCTATCTATCTAGCCGCCTACGACTTTGTGCTCTCCTGGCCGTATCGTTAATGGGATTTATACCAAATTTGGTATGGCATAACATGACTGTATGACAAACATAAATGGCTGGTCATATCATGAAAATCATAAATAAATTGTCATGAAAAGTATGATTTACATGCCACGCTCATGGGGACGTTCCCGGCCGTTTCGTTAGCTTGATATACACCAAATTTGGGATTGAGTGACGTGACTGTATGACGAACATAAATGACAGGTGGTAATATGCAAATAAGGACCTGCATGTCCATGAACAACATGATTTGATTTACATGCCACGCTCATGGCGCGCTCGCGGCCGTTTCGTTAGCTTGATATACACCAAACTTGGTATTGAGTGACGTGACTGTATGACGAACATAAATGACAAGTGGTAATATGGAAATCATGACATTTCATGACCGACATGACTTGCATTCCACGCTCATGGCGCGCTCGCGGCCGTTTCGATAGCTTGATATACACCAAATATGGGATTGAATGACGTGACTGTATGACGAACATAAATGACAAGTGGCAATATGGAAATCATGACATGTCATGAGGGACATGACTTGCATGCCACGCTCATGGCATGCTCGCGGCCGTTTCGTTAGCTTGAGATACACCAAATTTGGTATTGAGTGACATGACTGTATGACGAACATAAATGACAAGTGGCAATATGGAAATCATGACATGTCATGAGCGACATGACTTGCATTCCACGCTCATGGCGCGCTCGCCGCCGTTTCGTTAGCTTGATATACACCAAATTTGGGATTGAGTGACGTGACTGAATGACGAACATAAATGACAAGTAGTAATATGGAAATCATGAGTTGTCATGCGCGTCATGACTTGCATGCCACGCTCATGGCATGCTCGCGGCCGTTTCGTTAGCTTGAGATACACCAAATTTGGTATTGAGTGACATGACTGTATGACGAACATAAATGACAAGTGGCAATATGTAAATCATGACATGTCATGAGTGACATGACTTGCATTCCACGCTCATGGCACGCTCGCGGCCGTTTCGTTAGCTTGATATACACCAAATTTGGGATTGAATGACGTCACTGTATGACGAACATAAATGACACGTGGCAATATGGAAATCATGACATGTCATGAGCGACGTGACTTGCATTCCACGCTAATGGCGCGCTCGCCGCCGTTTCGTTAGCTTGATATACACCAAATTTGGGATTGAGTGACGTGACTCTATGACGAACATAAATGACAAGTAGTAATATGGAAATCATGACTTGTCATGTGCGTCATGACTTGCATGCCACGCTCATGGCGTGCTCGCGGCCGTTTCGTTAGCTTGAGATACACCAAATTTGGTATTGAGTGACATGACTGTATCACGAACATAAATGACAGGTCCTAACATGTAAAACATGACATGCAAATTATATAAAGCATGATTTGCTCCTTCCTGGCTGATTCGCATTACATCGATTCCCAAGGTGCGTGGGATCTGCCGGCTTTTTTGCTTTTCCTTTTCTCCACGCGCGGATGCGTGCGACGGTTCCTCCCTTCTCGCTTGTCTACCGATCAAGCAGGTGGCCTGCCGCCGTCTGAAGGTCGAAGGGCAATTTTTCTCGCTTCGCCCCTTTCAGAGCGGCCGCTTGGGGAAAGTGGCGTTTCCTCTTAATTATTTCGTTTTTTTCTTTTTTTTTCTTTTTTTTTTGCTCCGGGTTTTTTAACACCAGATTTTATTCCGTGTGTTGAGGCACACCGCCTCTGGCCGATTCATTATCCAGAAGGGTATACTGAGTGTGCAGCATGCGGTGCCGATCGGCGATATCGAGGGTGCATTTTAGTTTAATTTTGATTCAATGGTAAAACAACATCAGCGAAGTCATTCTCTGGCCGAAGCGCTGCGTAGACCTGTGCTCAACGGTCCGAAGTGTGCCCGCTGCAGGATTCCGTACGACAATGCGTAACTGTTGACGAGACGAAGAAATCATTGAGTAGCGCGTTCATGAATTTAACACTGTGAAAAATGTGAGCTATTAAGCACTTTGAGAAGCAGTTCTTCCGCCTGCGCACTTGCATACATGCCTTCCAGCGTTGACGGCGGCATGGAAAGCTTCGGTTAATTAGGGAAGACATGCCAGAGAGTTATATAGGCGTATACTTTTTTTTAACTATATTGGACAAATTAAGTCCGATCGTCATTTTACCTTCTTTCTTTCACCTTTTATCTTCACAATTTCTTAACGAAGTAAAATCGAGGACGCAGAAGATTATTACACCCATATTATTACTACTCTAAGGGAATATTCTCCAAAATACACGAAGAATTAGGCCCTTAAAAAACGTCCAATTTGGCTGGTTTGCATTTACAGTATATTGCTCGCAACTGATTCGCAAAAAAAAACACAATATGAATGTCATGAGGTGGAAGAAATCTCCCTAAGGCAAGGAATAATGCGTGGCGGAAGCGTAGAATACGGCAAGGCGTCAAAATTATGGGAATTTTGCAACGAGTACGTGTTTTAAAGCCCCACCTACTAAAAATCGCTCAAGCATATATTCGCCTGATGCCATACGGGACGCGTAGTGGGACCCTTCATTCGCGAAAGGAACACTTGTGTCGTAGTGGGCATTTAAGGGAACTGTGCTTCCAATAGGCATTCCATCATACTTTGAAACGGCCATTGTTAAGCGCACAGTGGTACGTTTCCTTACGGCACGGTTGAGGCATGGTGTGAGAACCGAAACGAGGCTAGCAGTTGAGAAGGCGATGTGCACGGGGCCCGATTACGCTATCGCGTTCTACTCTTGAAGGCGAAGCTCAAGCGCATTCCAATTTTTTCATACTCATAATACGCAGCATCAACAAAGCGTGTAGCAATGTTCGTGCACGTCTTCCTTTTCAGACGCGTAGAGGGAGCTGTGCTCATTCGTAAAATCGTGATGGATTATGGAGTAGCGCCCACTAAACCACTCTCCTTAAAGTATGCGCACTAGCGGAATATAGAAGAAGCTCTTAGAAGACCGCTCGTGCCGCATACGCTCTCAGGTTACGTTGACATTAGGGAAGCAACAGGAGAGGTAGAACGCTACAACAGCTTAAAGTCCTGCCTGCGCTTTTTCAACAAGTTAACATTATCGGAGGATTTCAGCGCGCACAGTGCAAATACTAAAGGAAGTAGACAGGCAAGCGCTTGTTCACTTCTTTCCGTCTTTGTTCAGCGCGTGCTCAAATCCTCCCATTAGGAATTATGATCAACTAACCCTGTTTTCAGTGCTTCTACAGCGTTAACATCAAATCTCCTCTCCTGCCGATAGCTTGACCACATCCACCTACTCTGCAAAAGTAAATGAAGTGAATGCATGCTACATGGTCTATGTTCTAGGCTTTCGTGGCTAATTTCATTTCTGCATGCATAACACGAAAAGGTAGTTTCACATTCTCAAGCTGCTGTTTTTTTAAATGAATCAGGAAAATCTGCATAGGTAGCCACACTATATATTAGCGGCGGCTATGGACTCGCTTTGCCTCCGTCAATGCGAGATCTATCGGAGCACGCTAAGGCAGCGCTGCTGCACTATGTGCTAATTGCCCTATCATATACAATCTCCATCTTTGTTTGATGCAGCGCACACGGGAGGAGGGCGAAGAATTAAGAAGCACAAAGTGTGTCCTGTGTTCTTAAGCGCTCATTCCACGGTGCCTCATCTTCTTCCCGTGAGCGCTGTATGCAGCAAAAATTGGCGCATACCAACTAGCTCAAGTTTCCAATCTTCATCCAAATCATGCTCTTGATGAACGTGTTCCTTTTAGAGGCGTTTAGTTTTTTTTATGTAGTGTGGGTAGTTTGTGAAGGCGTCGATCAGGATCATCCCCGACTCTTTGGTCGCCCTTTTCGCTTTGCAGCAGTGTGGCTACATGATTTGGTTTGTAGGCATATGTAGGCAAGTCCAGGTTACGATAATACGGAAGAACATTTCTATTTTGCCGGGACGAAAATATCAATCGAAGACCGATTGGGGACGCCATCTGATCTCCCATACCCTTAGGTGGCGAAGCAGGCCGCTTTCTAATTAATTTTTAGCCTCCGCCAGTGAGGGTTAGAGTGAACGCAGATTTAATCACATTCATAAAAGCACCCAGCAATAACATTATTGCGAAACAATCATACACGCTAACGAACTACTCAAAGATCTGTCATCTCAACTCTCTTTTAAAAGTTGGTCTATTCTTGGGTCAACACAGAATACTTCGCGCTTTTTTTTCCCCAAGCCTAAAAGGCGGTAATAAACAATGTCGAAACGCGTGCAATTACCCAACGCTCTATGAAACAATTTTTATTGAGACAGATAGTATTGGCCACTCTCTGCTGATTTTGGCCGTCGGCGTCGCCGTCATTTTCCGTTATATATGTTTATATATGTGAAATCCACGAAGGAAGATAAGTCAGAAGAAATAGATCCTAAAGCGCTCGACCTGAAATTCGAACTTGCTACACTCGTTCACCAAAGCGCCGCGTAAAACGATTATGCCACGCGGCATACGTCGTCCGTCATACTAACGGCGAGTTACTTATATACATCATTTACCGCTGGTGGTATGCAGGGCTCGCAGGGGCTTCAACGGGTTCTTGATCACATGCGAGATGACCCCAAGGGCGCGTTTTAAAGGTCATCGGCCCGCTCGTTTTTCGCCGGAGTTCGGATGCACACGCGCATCCTACCTGAACCACCTGTACTTTGCCCTACAGGACGTGGTCGACCGTGCGCACGCGTTTATATCGTGAGGGGGGGGCGGTTTGTACGTCTTATGCTGTCACCGCAAGGGCTGCAGCGGCCGCGCTTGCATAAGAAGTGAGCTGCTAGCTAGAGCGGCCAAAGTTAGTTATGTATAGGGGCTAGCTAGAAGAGCCAACGTTGCTTGTGTACAGACATTTGAACCACGCTGCTCAAACACAAGCAAGTTACAAATTTGGCAGTTCACGCTCGTCCTGTGTATCCTATGCGTTATTTTCGCGCGTTCTTTGTGTTCAAGACGCGCTGCAATTGACGAGCTGTGATATGTGCGAGTTGACCTGACATGACTGTTCTTTCTGGGCATCTTTTGTACTTGAGAAACGCGCTGCAAGTTTCGTGCTACTTGATATTCTTAAGGTCACAATGAAATTTGTTGGTTTCGCATTTATTGCTTCGACTTTGCAGCAAAACTTCGACACTTTTTTTTACAATTCATGCTAGTGTTATGTCGCCGGTAATGTTGTGTTCGTAGCTACGAATCATCTGAAAAATACATTGAATGTTTTTGTTTCGAAAAAAGCGTCGCAACAAACTTCACGCAGCGACATTTTAACAGTTTTTTACCTAAGTGATTATAACAAAATGTTTGTATATACATCTCAACCAGAATGCGGCAGAAATTTCAAAGCTATCTCCAACGAAGCGAGTGCCGTCGTACACTTTCCTTGGCCTCTACGGTGAAACACGGTTTGGGTGCAATGAAGTTGTAGCGCACATGATGTAAGTAACTTTCAATCGGTTGATCTTACTACAGTGCTTTGTTGACAGGAAGTGGTTAAAACCAATTTAGGTGCCACAAAAGGCAACAGAGGAAGGGTACTAACAGACAATGATGCCAACGAAAGCATACGGGATGTTATTACAAGTAATTGTAATGTAAATGTGAAGAAATAAAAGTGGACGAAAATATAACTTGCCAACGGCAGGGACCGAGCCTGCGACCATCGAATAAAGCGTCTGATGCACTACCACTCAGCTCCGTTGGCGGTCATCTCCCCGTCCACTTAATAGGGTATGCATGTGAATATAAACGTGGGAGCGTCAGTCAGCGCCGCCTGTGTCCATTACGGCAAATGTGGAACACTCTTTTTGCCCGTTGGCGTCACGTAGCAGGTGATCATATTACGAGCTGGCAGCTGACTAATAATCCACCGCATACTACCTGTAGGCATCAAGTCTGTCTAAACGAGACCCTTGTTATGAAAGAAGGAAACAAGTGTAAATTTAAGGGCTTGTTTCCTTTGTTCAACACAATATGAATGTGAACTGACAATGATGACAAGGAAAGTGTAGGTATACTTTCCTTGGCATCATTGTCTCTTAGTTCACTTTATTATTGTGTTTAACAAAGCAAACCAACCTTAAATTTACGCGTATGACACAACACAATAATTTATAGATTTATAGTTTCACTGCCTGACATCCTTCCTATGGTTAAAATGCATATGCGGTACCAACGAATCTAATCTACCAACGCACTGTAGACAGGGAATATTGATTCCGCAAAACATACAATTTGGAAAGTTAGTTTAGGAAAACCCGAAAGGAGGAAAAAAGTTTTGTGGAAGCGAAAACATGCTATCGAGTTGTTTTTTGGTGTGAATAAGTAGCTTCTTCTTACAAACGGGTCTGTTGCAGTTCCTTTATTTCAGGCGATTGCTTTGTCTTGCGGCATGCGACTTACTCTCGCGCATCTAAAAAACTACGTTGGCCACATTTACTCCGTAGTGATAGCAGGCACAGACGGTATGCCAGAAACAGCTGCAGACGTCTCATAAGGCGAGATGGGTATATGCAGCATGCGCTTACGGATATGATTCTGAAGACAGACAGCATTTCTTTACTGGGATTTCTATACCATTCGCTTTGTTTCATTTGTGCAGCATCGGCATTCGTTTCAATTTTTCCTTGGGAAGGAGTTCTGCTCACGAACTTTTTAATAGTAGTATGTATACTCGTGTCGATTTCAATCTCTATTTTTAGCGCAGTCCACATCACTATTTTAGCCGTCATGGAAAGTCTCACTCGCATTGTACACTATTACGGGTGGAGGAATTGCATATATAGCTGTTTTCTCGGCGAGCACCTTACGCTCATGATCAGCCGCGTTCCATCTGAACAACAATGGAATTAAGGCAAGCTAAGCACAATAACTTAAATCATATATCTAATTCACAAGTGCGGTTCAGTCTCACTCTAACATGTGTTAAGCGTAGAAAAAAATCTATATACTCGCGGAAAGCCCTAAAGTGGCACATGCATATTTCCTACATCACCACAGAAAACTTTCCTCTTGGCATGAAGGCGGCAATCAGGTTTTAGCACGCGCATATTTTCCGAGAGGTGTGAAGGAATGATGCGAAGAGTGCATTTTCTCATTGCCATTGAGCATCGATGTTTGCGTATGAATAAATATGATCAAAACTAGCGTGCGCCCCTGTACTTCCAAGTTTCTATACTACTGATAATTGGATTGCTTTACTGATCGAGAATTATTGCTTAATTATTTCGCTAGCAGTATTGTAAACCCCTGGGATTATGGCTGGTTTCCTGTTGTCATTGCAGTACCTACCACAGACCCAACGTCCTCATAATACTGGGGCATATATCTTTTACGGAACACGAAGTGAGGCGCGAAGTATCCAACTTCGTATGCATAATGATCCCGCCTACAATCTACAAGATGCCAAGCAGTGTGCAGAACACGCTGGTGTACGGTCACACTATTGTAAGTATAACGCTAAGTCAGAAGTGATGATTCGCAATCTCAATCAATAATATTGAACGCTTTGAGGAGCCATCTAAAAGCCGCTATTTCTTGAATTCCTCTTGCAGACGGATGCGTCGAACTTGTTGACCTGCATCGCCAGTAAACTGCAGCCTTTGCCCGTAGTCGGAATTTCATTAACAATGAAAGGCCGCTTTTACAGACCCAGAACAGATGATTCCAATGTATACGAGGCTGGCGAGTACAGTGTCTTCAAGAGATGTCTAGGATTCGATGGATACGGGGTTCCCCAACTGGTGAGCCCAGTTTTAGTATCTAGACAGCCTACTTGGCGCAATGTTTATCAGACGTGCCTATGCCAAAAATAAAGAGCTAATGCCGGAGTTAACACTCACTTTCACGTAAAACGAGTGCAAGGAATCTTCTGAAATCAGTTTGCGGAAGGATTGGCAGTCTCTGATTCAGGGAGTCATTACGCAACGACCACTGACGGACAGCTACAACACACGTTATTACTGTGTGCGTGAAGGCACCTTCGCAAGAACAAAAAAGCGTTCGTCCGCACGCGTGAGTAATCTAGTGAGCAATAACAACGAAAATGCACTACAGGAAAATTGGTATGCATGATGCTTACAACAAATTTAGTCACAGTTGAAATGTTTTCGAGCCAACATTTTTGTTCATCGGCGTTTTATGATACATCGTACCAGAACTCTAATAAGAAACTTGGAAATGTGTCGAAATATTTTCAGATAGAAGGGGAAAATACCGTATTGGATGCAATAATTCTGGTAGTACATTGTACCTGTACTTGAAATTCTTCTTGCCCGAGTGCTACCACGATACAATTTACCCGGCCTCGATCGCACACAGCTTTGCAAGGAGGAGTACGCCGCTTCACGTCATCGATTACCATGTATTGCGTTCCTTATTCGCACTATAGAAGTATTTTCACATTCCCTTTATGCATGCAAACATACAACACGTGATAAGCACGGTTGGCGTTAGATTTCGTAAGTCTTCCAAAAGTAAACCCACTACCACGCTACCAGCAGTATCCCCAATGGACCATGCAGCTGTTGTGGCCAGGCAAAAGTGCGTGGCAGTATAGTTGCACAAATCGACGCAGGACAAGGCCGCTATTCACGCTATTCACGCTATTGCCACCTATAGCTCCGATTACGTGGCATTTAGTAATAGTGAAAAAACATAGGGAGGCCTGGAAAAGAAAAACAATAGTAAAGAGTAGCAGAAATAAAGCAGGTAGTTAAAAATAACGAGAAAACAGTGGGCTTATTTTGGCTGCACTTCAGAAAAGACACATTGCATTCACCAGACCGAAAAAAAAAACAGTTCAGAACACCAGGTAATGTATGGGATGCAAAAGAAGGACCACTAAGAAAGTACTTTACAAACAATCATATGACTTCAAGAGCTCTTTGAATAGAAATAGCAGGAAGAAAATGATATGGTACACCAAGATATTGTGTGATAGGTAAACGCTTGTTTTATTAGATCTAGCATCGGTAACGGTGGTGATACAGCTAGAATCTCACTTGTGCATAAGTCAATCTCATGTAATTCAAACTGACATCCACAAGATCCTTCGAAACGCTAATGTGTGAAAGCCACGAGATGCAAAGCAACCCCGCACGTGCTCCAGATTTTGTACTGAATTACCACGCAGGAGAGCTGCATCATATTATGTACGATCATCGCAGCACGCATTGTGGTACGCGCCACTGGTAAGTGGCCAACGGTAAGTGTCATGGCACCGGCACAACTAAAAAGGGAAAACGAAAGGCACGTGGGCAAGCGTGCGAACGTTTATGTTCGCGCGCTTGTTTTTGTCGAGACTGCGCGAGTGCTGTTACGTTGGTCTGCCTCATCAAAAGGGCCGCGCACACCTCATCGCCTGCCGTCACTGGTCGACTGTGTCGGAAGGATAAAATTATGACACTGCCCTTAGTTTTATTCCGGTGGCAGTGTGGCACCCGTGCGCACTTGAGAAGCAGAGTTCAGTCAGCGATTATTGTTTCGCATGTTAGTGTTGCGATAGCAGTATCTTGTATCTTAAGATACACGATACATTATTGAATGTATCGAAAATACAGATACGCATACTCGTCTTGCGAGACGTATCGCGATACAGATACAAGATACCCAAAGAGTATCTAAGATAGTATCTCAGATACATGTATCTTCGATACTGCCCAGCCCTGTCCGTACGTCCGTCCGTCCGTCCAGCGTCCGTCCGTCCGTCCATCCGTCCGTCCGTTGGTCCGTCCCTCTGTCTGTCCGTCCGTCCATCCGTCTGTCTGTCTGTCTGTCTGTCTGTCCGTCCATCCGTCCCTCTGTCGGTCCGTCCGTCCATTCGTCTGGCTGTCTGTCTGTCTGTCTCTCCGTCCGTCCGTCCGTCCGTCCGTCCGTCCGTCTGTCTGTCCGTCCGTCCATGTCCGTCCGTCTGTCCGTCCGTCCGTCTGTCCATCCGTCTGTCCATCCGTCCGGTGTCCGTACGTCCGTCTGTCCGTCCGTCCGTCCAGCGTCCGTCCGTCCATCCGTCCGTCGGTCCGTCCCTCTGTCTGTCCGTCCGTCCATCCGTCTGTCTGTCTGT
The DNA here is from genome assembly GCA_030522465.1 of Rhipicephalus appendiculatus. Classification (NCBI taxonomy): domain Eukaryota; kingdom Metazoa; phylum Arthropoda; class Arachnida; order Ixodida; family Ixodidae; genus Rhipicephalus; species Rhipicephalus appendiculatus. The sequence goes on from JALIZH010007619.1 coordinate 55,307, forward strand.
CTGTCTGTCTGTCTGTCCGTCCGTCCGTCCATCCGTCCGCCTGTCTGTCTGTCTGTTCGTCCGTCCATCCGTCCGCCTGTCTGTCTGTCTGTCCGTCCGTCCATGTCCGTCCATCCCGTCCATCCGAGCTCTGGCACGGAGCCAGGTGGCCGCCGGGATTCCCAAACGGATGCCGGTCGCGTCGGACTCTACAGCGCTCGCTCTTTGCTTGCGTAGCTTCGCTGTGCCTAGCGTTTGCAATCATTCTGACCGACGCGTCTCAATGGACACAGGCGTTCACGGACAAAGGCGTTCAATTCAATACACTTTCGAATTTACAAAGGGCCCGTCAATTTAAGCGCTGGAACGCTATGGCGTTTGCACGATGCACAAAGCGCGAGAAAATACTAACGCATGCGAACGGAGGAAGATTAGTCTGGCGTCTCGCTGCGATTCGCGGTAAAAAATTAAAAAGAAAACACGCACATATTCGCTTTGTGCGTTATCCCACTGAGAGTGTAAAAGAAAAAAAAGACATGGCATAGTCAGTAGAACGGCCACACGCTTTCGCCGAACACACTTTAGAATGTACAAAGTGTCCTTCAATTTTTTTGTCACAGCCGCGTGCTTTGAGAGCAGTTGGGTTGCTGAGCGTGCACAATTTTCCTAGCTTGTTCGGAGCCGTAAAAACGACGCTAATATTTGCTCCAGTGCCCACTTTTTTTACGTTGTGTTAACCGCGCATTGTCGCACGTGTGGGTGTTCGGCTGTTTTTGATAAGTGCTGAGTTATACGCATGCACAAGGATGAAACTACACGGTTGATCGTAGAATCGGCTACAATACCTAAGCTAGAGCAGGAATGTGTCAGCGCACGATCATTATCATTATCTAAAAAAGAATTGTCATTGCTTGATGCCACCACATTTGCGCATGCCTGAATGTTCCCCATTTTCATCTATATATTCAGTGATCCGGCTTCCAATAAATCATTGTTGAAAGTAAGCGCTTGTCTGTGTTCTCCCTGTCCCGTCCTCGTCACTTTAGTGCCGCCTTTAACTCTATGGCCTAATTTACGTAGCTGGGGAGCTGGCGTAAAAGGACGGCCAGATAATTTCAGCTGAATAGGCGTGTTTACAAGCGGTCGCCGGCGCTGCTGTTGGCAACCGACAAGTAGAGAGTCTTGTCTGTTGAAAGGGTCAATCCTATGCTTCTACACCACTCGTCGGCTGTATTAAGTGATTAAGTGTATTAAGTGATTCTTGTAAGGCTGATCCCTGTCGTTGAAGGTCGTTGAAAACACTCCACACTGTAATATCGTCGGCGTATACGATGTAGTACACGTCCAAGATCGCTGCCAGATCCCACCCGAGGGGTAGCATTGCCAGGTTAAAGAGCAATGGTGCAAGTACTGATCCATGTGGCACTCCCCGCATTGAGTTAAAGGTGCCGGTTGCGTTTCCCGCCACACGAATGGCAAATGTTCGTTGAGTCAAGAACCTGTGAATGAAGGTACACACGCGCCCGGGTATTCCCACGCAACGCATAGTGACAAGTATGGCACTGTGGCTAACTCCATCATATGCTTTGTGCACATCCACGGCTAATATTTTTCGCACCCGGCGTGTCCTATTGCCTGCCAAGACCATGCAGTAAGCGCTCCACGCCCAACTTCTGTTCCCGAGTGCGTGCGAAATCCAATTGATGCAGGATAATACCATTTGAATTATTCAAGCCACCAGGTTATTCGCGTAGAAAGCATTTTCTCCGTTAATTTGCAGATAGTCGCTGTTAAGGCGATAGGGCGCAGGTTGCGCATATTAGTAGGGTCTTTTCTTGGCTTTGGTACCGGCTATAATTTCAGCGTGCATCCAAGAAGCTCACACGTGATTGATGTTATCCAAAAAGCGAGGCCAAGGATGTCTCATTGAGGTTTTTGAAGAATTCGTAAGGTAATCTGTCCGGTTCACGACCCGTACTTGGTTTAGACGTGTTGATAGCTCCTATCAGCTCGGCCATGGTGAATTGTGCTTTGGATTCCAGTAACTGCCTCTGGATGAGGTTATTGACCTATCGTCGAAAGCATGGGCACATAACCATTTAGAGGAGAAGGAAGTACATCATAGTGTGGGGACAACGTCCGGGCGATTTGTTGTGCAGCAGTGAACGGTGTATCCACAGTGGCTAAGAGCACCGAAGCCGTTGGGTCGGGCTCACGTTGGCCCTTCTCCATTGCACGAAACGTACGCCTGACAGCGGCAGTGAGTGACGAACGTCCGAGATGATTAGGGTGGCTTGTTGGGCAAGTTGGTACATAGCTTTGGTGGGAATACCAGCAGAACCAAAAAGAAAGAAGGAACCGAGACAACAAAAAGAGACAGGGACAGGAAGAATGCAGGACTATCAACTGACCTTTATTCGATGAAACCGCGAACAAGAAACTTATATGAGCATGCGCGCAAACAGCACTCACACAGAAATGCCCTCTATCACTACATGCTAGAATCACCGTCAAGATACTGGAGCCCTTTGACATTCAGAAACACAGATGACGGCGCTCACACATTTATCAGGACCAAGTTTGTAGATGTGAAACGCTTCAAGAATTTCACGTTGCTTCTGCGTATCAGCCCGTCCGGTCACCAAAACATTGCTGAAAAGAGGGGTTGGAACCGCACGCCTTGGAATAAATCGGTAGATTACCACCCGTGCCCTTTGGAAGTAAATTGGCGTGCTCGCGCATCCTATCATTAGCACACCTTCCCGTTTGCCCAGTATATTCTTTGCCACAGGTCAAAGGAATGCTGTAGACAACGCACGTCTCGCATCTGCTGAATCTGTTGACATGCGAAGTATTGCACCTAGAGCTATTACCGCATGCTTCGCAACGCGGTTACATATGCTGTCCAAAATACAGGGCCCCGAAAACACAAGCCTTACGGCATTTCTTGCCGCCACCTTCTTAAGATTGTGTGTTAGGCCATGTAAGTATCGCATAACAACCACTTGCTTCCTATCTTTACACTCCTGACGCTATCCGGAAAGCTGCTTCTTTTTCTTTGCAGGGATTTCGCCACCGCCTCAATGGTAAACTGAGAGTAGCCTGCAATGTTTAGCATTTGATGCGTACACCTCTTTTCCAATGCATTGGAAATGTAGAGGCTCAGAATAGCTCGCTTTACGAGCTTTGTGTGCGAGGACTCGTACGGAAGAAGCGTCTTTTTAGTCCTAGGACTGTACCTCCAGCAGATATGATGATGGGACAAAAAATTTAGTGAAAAATCTAAGAGCCTGTTGGAATTATCGAGTGGTTCTTCATGCGTGAAACAGATTAGAGGAGCAGGACTGAAACACCTGCAGTATGTCCCGAAGGCACTGGTGAGGCAGTCATTTGGTCCAATATTTAAAAGAATAAGAAAGTCGTGTACGTACCTGAAGATGCGGGAGACTCGGACATCCTTTAAAATTGTACACACAGTGCTGTGAAATTTCGCTAGATATGTGTTGCATAAAATGGGCCCACGCAAGAACCGATCAACTGTCCATTTTTCTGCAAAAAGAATTTGCCGTCGATATCAACCAATGTAGACTGAAGATAAAACATTAAAAGTTCCATCAAGCTATGCGTCGACAGGCTGCAGCTACTTTAAAGGCCGTCTCCCCGCTGCACTTCGATAAGATCCTGAATCGCCACAAAGAGTTCTTGATGGCGAACGGAGTAATAGAGCTCCTCTATGTCCACCGAGAACGCAGCGTTCGCTGTCAAATCTGCCGACTTCAAGATCACTTCCTTGGAACTGTCAATGCCGAAAGGATCAGCAAAGGTCAAAGACTTCAGGGCTCGTTGTAGGATGACCGAGTCTCCCGTATCTTAAGATACGTAGACGACTTTTTTCTCCTTTTAAATATTGGACCAAATGACTGCCTCACCAGTTCCATTCGGGACATACTGGAGGTGTTTCCGTCCTGCTCCACTCATCTGTTTCACGCATGAAGAACCACTTGATAATTGCATCAGGTTTTTAGATTTGTCACTAACATTTTTGTCCCATCATCATATCTCCTGGATGTACAGTGCTACGACTAAAAAGACGCTTCTTCCGTACGAGTCTTCAAACTCGAAGCTGGTTAAACGAGCTATTGTGAACCTCTGCATTTCCAATGCATTGGAAAAGAGTTGTACGCATCAAATCCTAACCGTTTTTCACCAGCAGGTTGAGAGGCTGTTGAATGCAAGCTAGTCTCAGGTTACCATTCAGGCGGTGGCCGAATCCCTGCACAAGAAAAAGAAACAGCTTTACAGACAGCGTCAGGAGTGTGAAGAGATGAAGCAAGTGGTTGTTATGCCATACTTACACGGCGTGTCACACAATCTTAAGAAGGTGGCGGCAAGAAATGTCATGAGGCTTGTGTTTTCGGCACGCTGCATTTTGGGCAGCATATGTAAGTGCGTTGCGATGCATGAGGCTAGTAGGTCTAGGTGCCATACTGCGCATGTCAAAATTATCAGCAGATGCGAGACGTGCGTTGGCTACAGCATTCTCTTGACCTGTAGCAAAGAATATATTGGGATATCGGGAAGGTGTGTTTATGATTGGATGCGCGAGCACGCCAATTTACTTCCAACGGGCACGGGTGGGAATCTACCGATTTATTCCAAGGCGTGCGGTTCCAACCCTCTATTCAGCAATGTTTTGGTGACCGGTAGGGCTGATACGCAGAAGCAGCGTGAAATTATTGAAGCGTTTCAGAGCTACAAACTTGGTCCTAATAAGTGTGTGAGCGCGCCATCTGTTTCTGAATGTTAAAGAGCTTCGGTATCTTGACGGTGATTCTAGCATGTAGTCATAAGGCCCATTTCTGTGTGATTGCTGTTTGCGCGCATGCTCATATAAGTTTGTTGTTCAGGGTTTCATCGAATAAAAGTCAGTTGATAGTCCAGCATTCTTCCTGTCCCTGTCTCTTTTTGTTGTCTGGGTTCCTTCTCCTTTCTTTTTGGTTCTGCTGTTATTCCCACCATGAAGATCCGCGAGACGCGCACCAATCTAGCCATCGTCATCTGTCCAGTCTTCGTTCATGCCGACGAGCTTGTGTCGCGATGCTCCGCATTTGCATTTTTGATTTTATCGATGTAGGATCTCGCACCGCAGCAGGTTCACCCCGACGCTAGGCCGCCCAAAGGCGCAAAAGCTGCAAGTCTGGAGCCGGGTGGCTTTCATCTACCCAGGACGTTTTTGTTGCAGAATCGAATGTCCTTCGAAGAATATCTTGAAGATCTTGCGGCGGCGGATCCTGTGGTATGGGTGCTGCCTCCCGAAAGGCGTCCCAGTGAACAACTCGACAACAGCGGCGAAGTCGGGAATGTCCATGGGTGAGAAGATCGAGAAAGATTGGGTAATGGTTACTTCCGCAGCAGTCCGGTTCACGTTGCCTTCCAATTGCGTCGGACCCTAACCACCATGACAAATCGAGCGAATACAATAAGAGTGTAGTTGGTCAGCACGGCTCGTTGTGATTGTAACATCGTTCAGCAGCTGGAGGTGTGCATCCACAAATGTGTGCCAGACATGATTCGCACGAGCCGATGATGTGGAATACCCCCATGCCACGCGCGGAGCATTAACGTCTCCTCCAACTATTATAAGGGCACCCTGAGTGCTGACTTCGAAGGAAGGGAATCCATCCCCGTCTTATTCGGGTAGATGAGCCAGCGTGCGGCTTGGCATTAAACGATATCAAAAGTACGTCAGTTTTCTGAAGGCGGACTTTAACCGCGATGACTTGCTGTGATTGCGAGCACCATTTTGACAGATCGATGCCCCTTTGAGGCAGAATTGTGAGTACATATATTTTGGCTTTACCTGGAAGGGCATTACTGGAGACACAACGATCTGGCATATTGGGGTTAGCGTATAGAGTGAAGGACGGGATACTTAACTGGGCATTTGGTTCTTGTAGCCGTACTGCCCGACAAGCATGACGTCGGAGGTGAAGCCTTTTGCGAAGTTCACTTAACTTGCCCGGTAGGCCACGACAGTTCCATTGGAGGACGTTTTGTGGCCGGGAGTGTTGCGACGCCGTTATTTAGGAAGATTTCAGGCCAGAACTTGCGACAGTGACATGGGCTGTTTATCCACGAATTGTAAAAGTTCCATAGTTGTCAGGTCCGCCGACGAAGTGAGGGGCTGTTGGATAGGCTGGACGTATGTGTCATGCTGCGCTGTCGACGACGACGCCGTTCGTTTTGTTAGAAGTTCTCGTCGGCGCCGAAGGTGACCTATCTCCTGTTAGAGTCGGGCCAATCTTGTATCCAGTGATACAACGTCATGTTGTGTCTCCATTTGCGAAGTAGGAAGTGCAGCGATTGTCGGGGAGAGCTTCTTGCCCGCATCTTTGACTGCGGCGCTATAACTTTTCGGTGGAATACGAAGCATTGGTGATGTGAGAATCGTCCGGTTCTAAGTCCGCCAAGGTCTCGAAACGATTATTCAGATGCAAGACACTGGCGCCACCTAAATGGCCTAATTGTTGACGCTTATGTCGAAGCTATCCAGTGGTGTTTCGTTTAGTTGGGCATTGAGGGGATGTTATGTCGTGGTCATCGTACTTGCAAAGTCCACAGCGAAAATTGCAGCCGGATGTTGCTTCCATGTCAGCATCCCATTGTGTGTTAGGGCAGGATGCCTTATTGTGTCCTTTTCTGTAGCATCCATAGGAAAATATGACAGCAGGCTTGAAAGGTCGAGGGCGCACTACGCAGCCGTAGTAGTACATCTTCTACAGAGGGTCCAAGTGACCTTGAACATCGACGAGACAAGTACCGCTCTTTCCCATGTGACGTGCGGCAACAATAGTAGGTTGAGGGAGGAAGAGCTGTCTGCGCAGGGTATCTTCCCTGTGGTCGATGCCAGCCGCGACATACCGCCGGAGGTCGACGCCCCAGGCTAATAGGCCTGGATAAGAACAGGATTGCCGACAGGGGAACAATCTTCTTAAGCTGCTGGAGGCGACTAACTGCGTCAAGTGACGGTAGCCACACTGACACTGTGTTTCTCTGTAGATGGACGCTGAATCCTCGAAATCCCGTCGTTTGGAGACATGCATCTAAAGCAGCTTGAACGCACTTTGATGGAACAGCCAAAAGGTCGACGCAAGCGCGCGCTTTGACGGCGGCCTAGTATGGAGTCGGCGTCTGCTTTTGCGATCAGAGGTGAAGGGAACGTACACGCACGCTTTGCATTCGGGGCCGAATCGTGCTCACTGTACAAGTCCATGGCAGTTTGCGAAGGTAGACGCTTACCAGGGGCTTTCAATGCCACAGTGGCTCGGGCCGAAGCGTCTGTATCCATGGTGACCGGTGATAACGTGGCATCAGACGCCGTCACCTATGCGGGTAGCGTGGTAGCGACGGGCCATTCTGGACACAGACGCCGAGTGAGGCCTACTTGCCAGCGGTCCGAGAAGGACGAGTCTGATGATGTCGCGGCTTGCCGTGAATGACTGTTCGTCTTCTCAGTAGACGCCAGAAGTGGTCATACCGTCCTCACGCACTTTCACAAGAAGGCAAGTTCACACAAAGCTTGAAAACGTTTAGAATCCGGGAGCTGTGACAAGCCTGACTGATAGCTAGCAGCGCTCCTCGTAATCCTCAAAAATCTTCCTCATCTCCCGCTAAAGGGAACTATGTGTGGATGCGAAGCAGCCGGGAGATGGTTAGCTTGAGCGGGAGAAACGTCCCCGCTCTCGTTTCAGGGCTGCGGCCCGGGCGCTCATCGCGGCGCTGCACAGGAGAGAGAATGAGGCGCGCGCGCTCCGTCATTTTCATACCGCGGAACTACCGTGGCACCCCCCAGCGGAGTATGCAGCTGTCGCACCACCTGTCGTGCACGCCGCTCCATAGAGGAGTCCTAGAAAAGAGAACGTGGGAACCGTAGGAGAGGAGAGAGAGGGGGGAGCAAACGTGCATGCGCTGTGGGGGTGTGGGACACGGGAGCCGCTCCGTAGAGTAGAGGATTCCTAGAGGAGAGAGGGGGAGAGGACGTGGATGCGCTGTGGGGACGTGGGACGCGGGAGCCGCTCCGTAGAGTAGAGGATTCCAAGAGGAGAGAGGGGGGAGAGGACGCGCATGCGCTGTGGGACGCGGGCGCCGCTGCGTAGAGTTGAGGATTCCTAGAGTACAGTAAGGGGGGTGAGCGTAGGAGAGGAGAGAGAGGGGGAGGGGTCGCGTATGCACTGTGGGGGGTCTAGGGCGCGGGATGCGGGCGCCGTCCGTACAGTAGAGGATTCCTAGAGGAGAGAAAGGGGGTGAGCGTAGGAGAGCAGAGAGAGGGGGGAGGGGACGCGCATGCGCTGTGGTGGTGTGGAACGCGGTACGCGGGAAGGAGGGACGGACCGAGAAGATTAGGGAATCGACGCAGTAGCTGGCTTCGCCGTTGATTGCCAAGTTGTTGCATTGAGAGTAGCTGTTGCAACCGTGTGCGTTCGTAGAGAGCGTGCGGTCCAGTAAAGCGGGCTTGACTACGTCATAAGGCGACTCTGGTAGGTCGTGCGCGAACGAATGGACAAGGTTGGAAAGCTCGTCGATGGCCGCTGGAAGCGCGTCGACCACAAGGAGGAACTTGCGAGTCTGGGACGTAATCCGCGAGAGTTCAAGACGGGCCTCTGCTTGGATGAACCACGCCGAGGCGTTCCGTTCCCAGAACTCTGGCAGTCGGATGGTGTTCGAGATAACAGCAGTGGTTGAAGAGGTCTCGGCATCGGCCGGGTTAGTCGAGGCTTCCTGGCGTTCGTTGCCGGTGGTTGACATGGGTCCACGTCTTTTTGTTTCGTGTTGCACCTTATGATCAGGCACAAGTTGCTACTTGATCCAAACGTCCGCGGTCACCAGTTGTGGAGCAGACAGAAGAAAACGACTCGACCCATCCTTCTAGCGCCGGAGCTTAAACACAACTAACTTTGTCTTTATTTTCTGCGCCCGTCCCGGCAGCCTTGCTGCCGCGTCGCTCGAGATCACACCCAACCTCTTCTTCCTTAGAGACGCATACGCGGGGATCAACGTCCTGACGGCGGACGCTACACCCATCCCCACCGTGGACCAAGTTCGCATTCTAGGCATGGTCATTCAGGCCAACGGCCATAACGACATCAGTATTTCTCATATTTCCAAGAAGGCCGAGGCAATGGCTAAATTAATTAACAGAGTAGCTAACAGGCGCGGGGGGATTATCTGAGGAGAATCTCCGCAGACTGTTCCACGCGTTCCTCATGAGCCACATCAACTATGTGGCTCCCGCCTACCTGTGGCAAAAAGGGGAGACGTACGCCGTCTCGACGTGATCATCCGCCGGTCCGTTAAACAGGTGCTCGGGTTACCGGGCAGCACCCGCACGGCCAAGCTCAACGAGCTAGGCATTCATAACACATCCAACGAAATTGTAGAAGCTCAAAAAGTATCTCAAATTGTAAGGCTGTCTTCCAATGCAGCTGGGCGACGGTTACTGCACACCTCGGGCTCAAATCACCCGTAACCCAAGAATCTCCGCGGCAGCTCCCCGAAGACCTGCGCGCAAAATTTACAGTATCCCCAATACCCCGTAACATGCATCCCACACATAACGTGGGAAGACGTCAGGCACGGGCGCGAGCCCTACTCAGTTACGCAGCCGCTATGGAGGATAACGTGGCCTTCGTAGACGCAGCGCAGTACGGCTATACGGACCACTTTGTCTCGGTAGTTACCACACTCAAAGGCTACCACTTGTCGTCTATGACTTTATTAAATTCAAACGCTGATCGCGCCGAGCAGGTCGCTGTGGCACTAGCTCTCGCTGCCACCGATCGCACCGCCATTTACACAGATTCGCGCGCAGCCGCACGGGCCTTCATGACGGGCTCAGTTTGTCGGGAAGCCGCGCGCGTTCTCTCTGCTGCCAATTGGTCAGACAAAAAGCACATAATCTGGTTCCCGGCACACGTTGGCCCACACGTACACAGAACCATCCTTAATGCCAACGAGTTGGCTCACTCCCGGGAGCGAGGTCTCACATTCCACGTCGGGGAGAACCACTCGAAGGCTGAGGACGTTACTTTGTACTTCAGAGATCCGTTGCTAACTTTTAATGAAATTTGCAAACATTATCAGTTGGAGCGGCGGAAGTACCACTCCCGCACCCACACTTAACAAGACCTCAGTCCATCACCTCTACGGCTCTTACAGACGGAGGCGTATGCATCGCCTCTAAATTGCTCGAAATACATGGATGACATAGATCCGGGGTGCCCGCGCTGTGGTCACCCCAAATGTACTCTACACCACATGCTGTGGCAATGCCCTGCGTTGCGCGAGAGCAGCGAGTCTCCCTCTACGGAGGCGGACTGGAACCATCTCCTCACAAGCCACGACAAAGGAGACCAGCTTAGGGCCATCCAGAGGGCTCCCGCGACATGGCCGTGGAGTTCCTCCCCGTCCCGTCGTGGGAGTGGCCCACCGGTGTCGTCCCCTAAGGGGGGTCGAGCGCCGCCTCCGGATAATAATAAAGTTCTTTGCCTGCCTGCCTGTCTTCTTCCTTCACCGTGTGATCCCGTCGATATTGGTGGCGCTAGAAACGTATGACGGGCAACCATGTATACTTATCTGTTTTCACATTAAAAGAAATAAAAAGTGCATCGGCCATTATGCTCGGTGAAGGTTGTTCACCAGCGAAGTTGGCATTGTGGTTGTAGGGCTTTTAGTAAATGCAAATGCCTTGCTGAGAAAACATTTTTGCAGCGGGAATTCAAGCTGCGTTATATCAAAATACGGTGACCTACCGAAATTATTTCTATGTTTATTAATAGACCCTTTTCCTAAATACGCTGCCTCACGGTGGGCTTTTCGTCAGTTTCGATTTTGCAAAGAGGTCTGGGATTGAATTCGCCATCTTTAGGGCAAGGGGGCTTGACTATCCGTACGTGCGCCCGTGTCTCCGTACGTGGTGCCAGACGGCTGCATCTCACTGTCTCCGAAACCTTTGCGGATGAATGAGCTCCTGCCTTGCTTTGCAAAGGTAGTGCAACTGACTTCGGCGTCGTAATTAGTGACCCGTCGACAGGGTGGACGAACGATCTTTCTTCACTTGTCCGGTTATTTTCTTGACGCTGTCCCGCTGCCACCACTGCCTCTACTATTGTACCAGTGTATTGTATTAGTGTGCCGTGGACCATTGTATCGAAGTAGCGCTACAGCGTTATCACTATGCCGAAAGAATATTGAAGACTGCTTCAGGATTTCAAGGAAGAGATCAAAACAGAATTTAGAACGTTTAAAGAAACTATGGAAAGAAGCATGCGCACAGACGAACGCAAAGTTCATAGGGAGCTGCAGGAAATGAAGAAAAATATGGAATTCCTTAGTAAAAGTTTTGAGGAATCCAATCGTCTGGTTTCAACCGTTCTTGCTGAAAACAAGGCTTTAATAAAACAAAATAAAGGACTTCATCAGAGAGTAAGCCTGCTTGAGAAGAATCTTGGTGAATGCCAGGCAAATCTGGTCAAAGCCGAACAATATTCTAGAAACAGAAATTTTAATCAAGGACTTGTTGCAAAGTCCCAATGAAAGCAATCCAGATGTCCTGAAGAAGTTAGGTGATGCTGTTGGCGAAGCTATCACAAGTGCTGATATAGAAGTGTGCCACCGAGTAAACACCCGAGACAAAAAGAACACCAACATTATCGTACAATTTCAAAGGCGGAGCAAGCGCGACATAGTGCTGGAAAAAGCACGAAAGAAAGAATTGACTACCAATCAGCTTGGTCTGACATCATCAGGAGAAGCTCCCGAAGACTGACCAATTTACGTCAATGAGCACCTCTGCCCACATCTCAAGAAACTTTTGGGAAAGAGGACAGCACGCAACGGGAATGTGGGTGGAAATACGCATGGTCCTAAACCGGATCCATTTACGCTCGTCGAACTAATACCCCTGTCACACGGACAGCCTTAACCGCGGTTAAGCTAACTACAGTTACGGCTAACCGCGGTTACTGCTAGCTACACGGCGGACGTAAGCGCGGTTAGTCTTCTAACCTTGGTTTTCGCAAACCGAGCTAGGCAATCACGGTTCGCAAACCGCAAACCGAGTAGTAGGCAAGATGGCGGACACCACTGCAGCGGCTTGTGCATCAGCGTCGGTGAGAATGACAACTCAAAGGCACATCAACTGGCCAGACGCCACAACACGAGCGCTAATACGCTTGTGGGAGGACAATCTAGCAACACCACGTGAAGAATTCTCAGCGCAGCAAAGCCTCTCGGGTCCTTGCTCAACTCACGGGCGTACACGCACACTAACTGATTCATCACACACATAAAATATTGAGCTCACGGACGTACACGCACACTAACTCATCGATCACACACGCAAAACATAAATAAAGCACCTACAACACGAAACAACGAATTGTCCACACAACCCGCGTAGTTCGTACGAAACGGATTGTCTCGACTAGTCATGGCTCTCACGATGGCTACGTTGCCAAGGTTGAAAGACTAAAAACGCCTGAAGTTCTCGATATTTACACCTTATTGAAGGCTTAAAGTAGTCAAACAGTTATTGCAAAAGGTGGCACGACATATGTGTGCATTCTAGTAGTATATTATTTGTTGTCGTCCACGAAAATTGCGTGCGAAATTTCGCTCACACGATGACCACGTGATTGCACTAGTTTGCTAAACTGAGTCCCGTGTAGCACTGGCAAACCGCGTTCGCGTTAACCGCGGTTAATCGTGTAAACCACGGTTAAGCATAACCGCAGTTGAAGCTGTCCGTGTGACAGAGGTATAACACATCACCTGTCCTGCTAGTTCAGCGCGAAAACGATCTTGACAAGATCACTGCGTAACATGCCGTGCCGTTCTATGCATCACTGCTGCGTCTGATCGATGGCGAACATTGCAATTCTGCCAGCGCACATTGCGCAAATTACAGCAGAAATAAAAACCAACAAATCGGTTAAACTTTTGTATATTACCGTTAGATCAATCAGATGAAAAAGTGATGACATAATGGCATTTATCTATCCTTGTAATGCGGCGTTTCATGTAGTTAGATTTACCGAAACATGGTACGATGACGACACTGAACATCTTGTGTTTCCCGGGTATAACGACTTCTTAAATTCTAAAGGAACTATAGGTGGTGGTGTTGCCTTGGAAACAAAATTTTCTGGATTTCAGTTGGTTCATGACTACACTGTTACCGCGGCAAACTACGAGATTTTGTGCATGAGGAATGACTCCCAAATGATTGGGGGGTATTTATCGACCACCACATGGTAGCATGCGCGAGTTTCTTGGTTTTTTCGAGAAACTGCTCTCGTTTGCGAGCAACAATACATATAGCCTAACTATAGGTGGGGATTTGAATCATCATCATCATCAGCCTGACTACGCCCACTGCAGGGCAAATGCCTCTTCCATGTTCCACCACTCATTCCTGTCCTGTGCTTTCTGCTGCCACGTTATACCTGCAAACTTCTTAATCTCATCTACCCACCTAATTTTCTGTCTCCCCCCTCACGCGTTTGCCATCTCTTGGAATCCAGTCAGTTACCCTAAATGAATAGCGGTTATCCTGCCGACGTGCTACGTGCCCGGCCCATCTCTATTTCTTCTTCTTGATTTCAACTATGATATCCTTAACCACCGTTTGTTCCCTGACCCACTCTGCTCTCTTCAGAATCCCAATAAAAAAGGGCGTACGGCAGGGAGACACGATCTCCCCAATGCTATTCACCGCGTGTTTACAGGAGGTCTTCAGGGCCCTAGATTGGGAAGAGTTAGGGATAAGAGTTAATGGAGAGTATCTCAGTAACCTGCGATTCGCTGATGACATTGCATTGATGAGTAACTCAGGAGACGAATTACAGCTCATGATTACTGAACTAGATACGGAAAGTAGAAGAGTAGGTCTGAAAATTAATATGCATAAAACTAAAGTAATGTGGAACACTCTAGGCAGAGAACAGCGCTTTACGATAGGTGGCGAGGCACTGGAAGTTGTAAAGGAGTACGTCTACTTAGGACAGGTAGTAACCGCGGAGCCGAACCATGAGAGTGAAATAAGTAGAAGAATAAGGGATTTGAATATTGATGTATTAAAAGTTTCTGTGTCCGCTGTTGACTTGCTACTCATAGTGCAATGTAATGGGTTACGCAATGAAATCACTACGCCAACCCGTGTAACCATTACATCTACATCTTTGCTTGACCTGTTCATCACAAACACTGTCGCTGAAAAAGTAATTTTCCGGGTCATAATTTCCGATTTCAGCGATCATTTGCCTATTATGCTAATACTTAAACAGCAATCAACGCTTAAAAAACGAAATGAAAAAATTCACAGCATATCCACGGAGTGAATGACGATGAGTGGGCGAAGATCCGGAGGTTCATCGGTAAACCGTGAATCTTCCGTGAATTCTGCCCAGTACATCATCAACGACGTGAGATCGGGCGCGTTTATACTAAAGGGTCGATGAGAGTCATGGCGACTTGCAGCTCACTTTAATTTTACATGTACGCTGTGAATTTTTATTGTTTAATCACGCACAGGAGAAATCTCACACAGGCGCTACCTTGGAGGTCAAAATCCAGTGCTTATATATACGGGGTGGTCAGTGAACGGTTGTGCAGCGCGAGCAGTCGGTTTTTTTTCAATAAAGAAACTCGCTAGCAGACGCTGCCTGCGTCGGCGTCACGAGGCGAGAGAGGGGGGGGGGGCGTAGGAGAGAGGGGGGAAGCGTAGGAGAGGAGAGAGTGATGGAGGAGGGGGGGGGGGAGAGCGGTCTCCTATCACACTATAGTCGGTGACAAGCTAGGAATAAAAATCGGAGAGAAGCTGCACCGCCAACGCCATCTAGTGTACCTTCACCCAACCGCCATATTGTACACCCAACCGCCATACTCTATGGGACAGCGCCCTCTATTGTACGATAAGGGAACACTACGGGGTACAGAGGATGGTTGACGATTGAGGATCGACGATCGACGACCGACGCCGCTCGACAACCGGCCAGGTCTCGCCATAAGGAGCTTCGCCCCTAATAAAACATACCGAGACATATGAACACGTACACACGAGGATTTTAGGCAGACGTTTGCTGATTATATAGAGTAAGGTAACGGTCCTTACAAATGTAAATAATGCGTACGCTAAGTTTCTAGACATATTTAAACAGTGTTATTACGCTTCCTTTCCAGTTAAAGGTTACCGCGGGTGCAAGAAAGCTCGCAAACCATGGGTCACCCGATACTTACTAAAATTAATCAACGTGAAAAACGGGATCTTTGAGGCATTCCTTAATACACGTAACAGCGAGACTACGTAAAAGGCACCAGGAGTTCTACTTTGATGGTTGAAAATCATTCGATGCACATTATTAAAGACGATAGTCTTTCTTGGGATACTTAAACGCAAAAATTTTGCTCTGTCTGTCTGTCTGCCTATCTGTCTGTCCGTGACCCGATTCAGCTAGCTACAGGGCCAAAGTTTAACTAATTACTGAACGCCGAGCCATGTTAAACTGGCATTTGCTTTCATACTTGGGAACATATTCGATCAAAAAGCAAATACTACGCATACCTGAGGCCCAATATTAATATGTAAGTATCAGGTTGTGTGTTCTTTTATTAGAAAATACACAGATACGTAATTCTAAAAACCCTAGTGTCTTTTAGGCTGTGCTGAAAATGCGAAGCTGTGCATGAACTGCGACGCTTTGCACGAAAAAGCGCTTTGCCGACCATAAAGTCCAGCCGCTGGCAGTGTCCCTTGGTTCAGCACAAGCTCATGTTTTTCGATGGCGTCCATATCTCGCGCAGCGCCGCCTCTATTTTATCAATACCAGCCAGATGCGGCCAATTCAACGTAGAGTAGGCGCTGTCTGAGGCAAGGCAAAACATAGGAGTACGGCCGGCACAAGACTATCGTCTTTCGACATTTGCAGCGAAGCACGCATTTCTTCCACTTTACTCCTAATGAGGTCATGCTGAAATTGTTAGTTATTGCCAGGAAACCGGCCATTTTTCTTGTAGGTTCCAGGATATAACCAGCATTTAACCAGGACCTTATTTAGAGTGTACTCCTTGGTGGACACAAGAAGAGTAGTTTCTCCACACGCGCTTCATAAACGAACAAATCCCCTAGCCATCTACATGCTTGTAGCAATATTTCTATTCGCACATTGAATTGACCTAGTTTAATTTCCAGAAATCGCATTTTTATATCCTTGCAGATATGTAACCGTACAAGATTTGAATACTTCCCTCACCTGTCTCGAGACTCCAATTACCTGTTTTCGTCTACTTATGATAAGACACGAGGAAGACAACATACCTTCGTGTTTGATGACATCCAGAGCATCCAGGAAAAGGTGAGAATGTGGAGTAGATGCTTTCAGGAAAATTATCCCGACCCTAATGTTTCACTTAGGTGACTTGTGAGGAGCGAGCACGCAATGCATGTACGAGGGAAGCGTTTGTTGAAGGCGAACGTCAAGATGCTTGATGACTTGACAAAATTGACCGGCTTGCCGAGTCGGCGGCGTCAACACTAGCGATGCAAAATAATCGCGCGATGACGTCAGCATGACGTCACAAACAGCCATAACTTGTGACGACAATATGATGTCACTGCGATGCCACATCCCTTGACGTGACATGTGATTTCGTCCCATGACGTCACAGCTTGGTCAAAAGTGCGCCGATCACGAAGGCGATGCCAAAGCAGGTTAGAGCGTCCTCCAGTCCTGGAGGCAGTGAAAAGCCACGTCGGGTGCTGAAAGCTTGTGGGCGGCGGGGCAGGATGAATACAGTACAGAAGAAAACGGCTCTCGCCGTCGAGTCGGCTTAGGTGAAGGAAAAAGGCAACCTGTGACTTTCGTTTTGTATTATCGTTTTTTTTAGTCATTCCATTGTTTGCATCCTGTATTTATTTTTGTTTTCTTGATTTTCAACTTCCTTTATTCGTGTCAGTCATTCCCGCATAGCCGTATCGTTAGTTGTGACGTAACTGACGCGAATATCATGCAAATGATGTCATGACCCGTGAGTTGTTTACCCCTACTGAAATCCGGGATGCTTCACCTCGCAACATGAAAGGTTGACCTCATTGCTGCCTATTGAGAGGGCCTGTTTTTCTGAGAGTATACATGTACTCTGCTAAGCAAACGGTCCGCCCCCCGGTGCAGCTCCATTTTGCAGTCAGTGCTGGAAATTAATCAGCAATATCTGTACCTATTTCAAACTAAAGTTGTGTTAATATATTGTGAACATTAAGTACAGCTGCCCGTTTTAGGTTGTATACTTTTATGAAGATATGCAACAGCGAAGCCTTTCTTAGTCCATGCATCTCCTTACGTTGGCGTAACGCTGGTCACGGGGTGTTGGTGCGTGGCGAAAGTGGAACTCGGTAGAAGAGAAAGGGCTGCGCCAAGATGGGCGAGGGCAAGTCTCGGTGTAGAGGGTGAACCAATGAGAGGAGCACAAGTATGCGTGAGGGTGAGCCGCATGAAGATGGGCATCGCATTCGGCGTTTCCACATTGCTCGGTGTGTATAAATGCATTTGTATTATTGTATTTCTTGTTCCAACTAAATGTGTGCTCCGTTGCTGAGCTACTAGTTTGAATACATGTATTACTTTTTATTTTTTTTGTTATTGTGTTCTGCTTTTACCGGTTTGAATATGTGATCTGTAACTGTAACCGATTCACTGTAACTCCCCTATGCAATGCCTACTCAGGCCTTTAGGGTAATTGAATTAAAAAAAAAAAAACTCGCCGCACATTTTTTTTTCCAACAAGAAAGTGTTTTATGCCGAGGTCCACAAAGGCTCCACTGACATATTCCCGTCACGGTTATGACGCTATAAAATATATACTAACAGATTGCAAAGAAAAAACTAGAAAAAAAGTTCCCCTCGCTGGGCGTCGAACCTACGAACCCTCGCTCAGCAGCACGCGGCCAGAAACCACTAGCCCACAGTGCGTATGTTCTTCAACGTACTAACGGCAAGCTATTTAGATACGCCATATACCGTTTGTGGTCCTCAGAGCTCCCCGATTCCAGCGCGTTTTGTCATCACTAGTGACATGGCGCGACTGCCGCGAAGGGCGCGCTTTAAAGGTAGGCGCGCTCGGCTCTTCTGGGCGTGGTCGTCCGAGCGCGCGCTTATGTCTTCATGCGGTTTGTACGTCTTGTGCTCCCCCCCCCCCCCCCCCCAAGTTTGCGCTGAAGTTATATAGAGAAAGGTCACTTAGCTGGCTGCAGCGGCCGCGTTTCCGATAGAAGCGTGCTGCTCACACACAAAGAAGTAACAACTCCGGCAGTTAGTTCGCGCTCGTCCGCTGTATACTTGTGCCTTCGTTTCGTGCATCCTTCGTTGTGTGGGTGCAACGCGCTTTAAGTGTCGAGCATTGACAGTTGTTAGTCCGAGCTCGTTCTGTGTATGCTCATTTCGTGCGTTCTTTCTGCTTGAGGTGCGCACTGCAAGTATCGAGCTGCTTACCATTCTTTGCGTGGCATTACAATTTGTTGCTATAGCATTCATTCCTTCGCCCTTGTGGCGAAACAATGCACAATAAACGCTCAACTACCTCAGTGAAGAGACGTTTCACATTCGTGTTATACCGATTCCTATCACCGAGGGATCAGCCATGTTTTTTACCTCGACCGCAAGTCGGTAGGTGAAGCAGAAATGCTGCGCAGGAAATAACGGTTGCGCTTGGTGCTCGCGTCCCAAGAGGGAATTTCTCAGGGAGTTCATGAACATTAAAGCATCATGGTTAGCGCAACCTGCGGTTGCGATCAAAATTGTGACGTGCGTGAG